>JAMFTG010000437.1:153336-229648 GCA_023974075.1 Chaenocephalus aceratus | reverse complement strand
ATGAATCAGGACATGTGTTGGAGTCCAAGAGGCTTGCCATTGGGTTCAATGAAGTTCACACTGTTTGCTGTTTGAGCTAAATGTCGATGTCATCATGCTAAAAGGCTCACAGCGCTGATTAATAAGCCACCTACATGTCTAGACAGTGTTTAAAACCAAAGTTTAGCATGCTATTTCACATTTACACTGATTATAATTCATCACCCAGTCAGAGCTGGTGGATGTCGCAGGGAAAAGAAAGTTTGGGGCTCTCTGCTGGAACTGCTACCCCGCGACCCGACCACGGAGAAGCGGGAGAGGATGGATGGATGGATTGGATGGATGGATGGATGGATGGATAATTCATCCCCTGGGAACCTTGAAATCCGTCTAAACACTCAAAGTTGGTAGATTTAGTTGCTCTGTTAGCTCAATGCTAAGCAAAGTCACAGTACCACCAAAGTAAGTCAGATTAGTCCTCTGGGGACCATGCACCGCTGGACAACATGTCATGGGAATCTATCTAATAGCTGCTGAGATATTGCATCACATATCAGTCGACTGACAGAGATGGCAAAGCTACGGTTGTTAGCATCAATTGAAATTACAGTTGAGAGCACACATAAGATAAGACTTTATTCATCCCGAGGGAAATTGTTGTGCCGGAGAAACACAATACAATAAACACAAGAAACGTAGATGGTCAAATCAACCCAGCTCCAAGAGAATCCATCATCTGGCGTCTTCTTGTTCGCAGATGATGTGATTTATAAAAAGTCATTCGAATGTTTTTCTGTTTTTCAATGTGGCTCGTTGTCCGTCATCTGGAGGCACTGCACGTTAACGGCTGGCAGGAGTCAGCCAGTTCGAGCGGCTCCTCCCAAGTAATAACGCAGGAACTATTGGAATTTGAAGGGGAAGGACACGATAAGAGCGCAGACCACACTTCGACTGTGTCGCTGCTGCGTTTCAAACATTTGGGACGCTTGCATTTTGCTCGGATTGAGACGAATGGTGATTTTGAATAGTTGTTGTTCTGAGATGTTTTCATAGCATTTCTCTTCACGAGTGAGTGAACCAGATTCCCCATCCCTGGATTCAAGCTCAGCTGAATGCTCAGAGTCATGGGCACACACCACCACACACGCACACACACACACACACCACACACACACACACCACACACACACCACACACACACACACACACACACACAACACACACACACACACACACACACACACACACACACACAGTCATATCTCCAAGGTCAGAGGCATCAGTCACGCATGTCCAGTGTCTCAATGGTTTTCATGCCTCTCTCTCTCTCTCTCTCTCTCTCTCTCTCTCTCTCTCTCTCTCTCTCTCTCTCTCTCTCTCTCTCTCTCTCTCTCTCTCTCTCTCTCTCTCTCTCTCTCTCTCTCTCGCCCTCTTTCCTCCCAAGGCCCCACCCTTATGATTTTCCACAGCTAGCTAGCGTCTTGTACAACGGGCCCTTCATTCTGTTATCTGTGACATGGAGGCTGCCTGATAAAACCCAGTGAAAAGCCTCTCTGTTTGGAGCCAAAATGGGCGCCACCTGGGCTACGCATGCTCGGTCTGGGTGTTGAGTGGGGTTGGCTAGATGTGGAGAGGTGTTTATGTTCACCAGTGATGCCGTTTCAAATCAGTCCAACTAGATATCTACAAAACGACCTTATGTGCTGATTAGTTAATGGAGATGTCTTTGTGTAGCTAATTCTGATTTCCCTCCCAACCTGTTGCCCATCTCCCTTTTGGAGGGAACACAGGGATTTTAGCCTTTGCAGACCATTTACATGCACACAAACCTGTAACACACTACAGCAGGGGGGTCAAACACACAGTGGGCCAACATTTAAAAAATGGGTGCTAGTGGAGGGCCGGACTGGTTCAATGTTTATTGCAGAACTTATTGAAATGAACTTATTGCACATATTAAACCTGGAACTAACAAAGCTTCAATTATTGCCTATAAAACATTAAATAATCAGTTGCATTCATTTCTTATGGCTCTATCTGCAGCGAGTCATTTCTTATGATGACATTTCTCCACAGGCCAACAACAGCTTCAACAAAACTATTCCCCTCAGAGAGAAAACCAAACATGCCCTGCTGTCGTGAGAGAAAGTGCAGAAGGAAGCATCCATTGAAGTCAGTGTGCTGCTCTGGGATGCTAGTTCAGATACTTGGCATCTCATCTCGGGTGCAAGGTCATCAATGTTTGGGCTCAGGCTCTGAGCGGAGGAGACCCTCAGGATGGAGTGAAGGTGTGCGTGCTATATACCGGCGGGCCAGATCTAATAGCAATTAGAAATTATCCTGCGGGCCGAAATTAAATCACCAAGGGCCTGATTTGGCCCCCGGGCCTCGAGTTTGACATGTGTGCACTACAGGGAAGAAGAAGAAAAAAACAGAATAGGCCTCTTTAAAAGTTGGAGTTCTACTTTTGCGTTTCCACATCTTTTAATTTGCAGAGTCGTAGGAGTTAATATATCACATCAGAGATGGAGCTCATCAAAGGAAGGTTTCAGAGAAAACTGATTTGAAGATAAATTATTGATCCTTCTTCTTTATGATTATGTTGTCACTTTTCTCCATGCATTTTCTACACCGTTATGATATCTGTCCATATCAAGCCTCTCATCGTGGCTTCTCCTTTCTTGCCGGACTATTTACTTTATGGCGTCCACACTGCTAGCTAAAAATGGAACAGAAAAGAAGAGCTTCAGATTTGTTTCGAAGATCCTTTTCCGAGACAAAATGATGTTTTTGTGAGAAGAGTCGAGGCTGGCTTTTGTCCGGGCCTTCAGCCACTGAACATTGGCTCTGGCTAACTGCTGGACCGGTGCAGAATGAGAAGTGGCCTCAAAGGCACCAATATCCCTCCTGATGGCTTATTACCCTCTTGACACACACACACACACACACACACACACACACACACACACACACACACACACACAACACACACACACACACACACACACACACACACACTCACACACGCTGGCTAACTCAGCGTCTGGTTCAGGATATTATTGGCAGTTGTTGGCCTGTCTGAGCTTCTTGGTTTTTAAGCGTGTGTGTGTGTGCGTGTGTGTGTGTGTGTGTGTGTGGTTACTGTACATGCGGCCATCTGGAGAGTAATGACAAAGCTGCTTCAGGGAGGGGGGGCTGTTTGTCCCGAGTACGGCTTAAAGAAGTCTTGAGGACAGATTGCTAACTGATGAAGTACAGGGTTAGGGAGTTTTTTTGTTTTAAAGTGAAATAGTTTCCTATTTTAAGGGAAAACAAGTGTGTGTTGTTTATGAAAAACCTGCGCCAGGGTTTTGACTTTGTCTCGTTCTCATTTGAAAAACACTCTAATGATCAGTGTCTGAATTGGGAGTTCAAATGTAAGCCGTTCAGTTGCGGCGTCATGGTTGTTCTTTATGTCGTCATGGTTGTTCTTTTATGTCGTCATGGTTATTCTTTTATGTCGTCATGGTTATTCTTTTATGTCGTCATGGTTGTTCTTTTATGTCGTCATGGTTTGTTTGTTTTACGTTGGAGTTTTCAGGCGAGGTTTTCGGGAAATGTCGTCACATAATTCAAGATTAGATCTTTCCAACTGCGCGTTCTTCCAGGAAACGGTTTGAAATTATTCTAGAAAATGGATAAAAGCAGCAAATCCTATAAACGGCAATTATTGGGATTTTATATTGTAGACTTCAAGGATTTATTGATTACTTTCTGGCCAAGTTAACATCATTATTAACTTGTTTTTCCCCCACTGCAGTCTGGAAGTATCAATCAATCAATCAATCAATCAATCAATCAATCAATCAATCAATCAATGTTTATTTATATAGCCCAATATCACAAATGTTACATTTGTCTCAGTGGTCTTCACAGTGTGTACAGAATATCAGTATGACAATACGACACCCTCTGTCCTTAGACCCTCTGTCCTTAGACCCTCACATCGTACAAGGAAAGACTTCCAAAGAAAACCCAGTTTAAAGGGAAAAATGGAGAAACCTCAGGGAGAGCAACAGAGGAGGGATCCCTCACACACACACCACACACACACACACACCACACACACACCACACACACACACACACACACTTGTTGCCGTAGTGATAATGAATCCTGTTTTCTTCCATGGAGCTCAGTGGCTTCTTTGAGCGAGGCAGCTGGCAGGACGCTGACAGCCTCATTAGCTTTTGTTTTTCATCTGCTTCAAAAACACTGTGAGCCGGTCACATGACCTCAATCCCTGCCGCGTGATTGGTCCGCAACAGTGAGCCTCAGCCAGCTGACCGGAACCCAGGCCCCTGATTGGACCAGCGTTTCTCAAAGCACTTCCTCCGGTAGCCGGGCAGACTCTGTGCAAAGCTCCATGAGGGCTGAGGGGTTTGAAAACACATTTCGGCTGCAGGGAAGAGAGAAAGACGGTTACTAGTACAAGAAGCTAGTTGTACATAAATCCTCCTTCATAGCAACTGAGTGAATAATCTACATTCACTCCTTTCAAGTGAATATTCAAGGAGCTACACATTTCTTTTTTGCATTCATCTTAATGAAAATGATGGGTTTGATGAGCTGAGGACACACTCTGATGTGATGGGTCCTTAAGATAAAGTGAAAACCTGAACTTAAGATACAAGGTTATCTTATCTCGAGGCTCCTTTTATTGTCATGTGTTCTTAGCTACAGTGTAGACATGTCTATGAAGATCTGAGGTCACGGGCTCCTCCAACCGGGCAGCACGATATAACAGATGGAATAGTGCAAGAGAGTCGATATACAAGTCTTTGAAACTTACAAATTATGTATACATAATTTATAAAGTTGCAAACAGATGAATGTCTTGGATGTTCTTTCAAAAGTTCAGGAGTGTATGTGTAACAGTTGTTGATATACAGTCGTGTTTAGTGTGAAATATTTCTTTGTAAATCTTTTATATTCACACAATTCTGTGTTTTCTATTTAATAATTCTGTGTTCTTCATTTATTAAACGTTAAATACCCGACTGGGTCTGAAATCAGTGGGCGGAACCCCCCAGCATGCAGTCGCTGTACACAGAAGATTATTTGTGTGCGGACTTCTCCCCCCCCCCCCCCCCCCCCTTCATATTGTGTCCCTCACGTTTTCCTCTTCCCTTTTTGTGAATGTGTTCCACGTGAGAGGAGTCGGTGTGAGGGATAACTAAAATCAGGGGGTCCGCGGGGTCTTAAAAAGTATTAAAAGTTGATCAATCAATTTAGTGGAAATGAAGGCTATTAAAAAATATTAAACAGCATTTTCCAAGGTCTTACATTTTGTATCTTGTTTTCTATAAGTATCTAAATGGTCCAGAGAGGTTGTGTTCTACCGTCTGCCTGAATGTAGTCATGGCGTAGGTTGGTAGTGTGATTCTGTGGAGTTTATTGATGGCATCCCGTTGGGTGTGACGTCATCTGCACAGGACGTCGCACGCTCACTGCTTGATAGCGCGAAGGCCTGTTTACGCCGGTTGCTAAGCAACATCGTTATGGGGAAATGCAAGTCTGCGTCCAAATGGTTGGAAGATAAGGAGGAAGGACAATCAATACTGTATATAGTCAATGTGAGGTAAAGTGTGTCGCCAAGGTAACCGGTTAGAACTCAAAGTGGCGATGAGTAGTCAATGTGAGGTAAAGTGTGTCGCCAAGGTAACCGGTTAGAACTCAAAGTGGCGATGAGTAGTCAATGTGAGGTAAAGTGTGTCGCCAAGGTAACCGGTTAGAACTCAAAGTGGCGATGAGGTCTTAAAATGTATGGAAAGGGTCTTAAAAAAGGTCTTAAGAGGTCTGACTTCAGGATTCAGGACTCCTGCATATAGCCTACATAAAATAACTAGTGATTCGTTATACATCTGTTTCCAGTCAGTGAAAACACGGAGATCGGCTCAGCGGTATGCTGGCTCGGGTCTCATCCTTTTAACAAAACACAACACAGACGCCGCTAATCAACACCGGTTACGTGTGTATATGTGATCATGGCAGGCGCAGTGTGTTGATGATGCAGCGTGCTCTCCGTTGTTGTTGTTGTTGGTGTTGTTGGTGTTTGGATGTGTGTTTCCTCCAGTACAGTCAGCAGCTGGTCCTCGGGTCACCGTGAGGTCTGGCACTGATGCCCTCCTTCTGCTGTTTCACCTCCACCCTCCTCTAACCATCCCCCTCACAGGGTCGCCTTGGAGGAAAGCTTGTTAAGTGTTAACGGTAACCGTGTTTAACGGTCTAACACTTGCTGTAAAAATAAAAAGAGGCGGGGGATATCGCAGAAGGAGCTACAGTGTCTGACTCGGCAGAGATGATATGTAAATTGTCATGGGTTGATTCAACCGTCGAACAAGGCGTTAACGAGCATTACTTTGTTACTTTTGTATTTGATTATAGATGTTGCATTGTTGGAGGAGCTCCAGCATATCCCACAAAGGTCATATTTAAAGAGGACATTTAAGAGCTTTCTGAACATTAAAGCATGGAAACATTTCACAGTAGAGGCACTAAATGCTGATATGTGTACGTGGAAACGGTTTTATCCGTCCACCACCTGCTGCTCCGCTGCGCAGCGAACTGCAGAGAGAGCCGGCTCCAGCCACTTGGAGACTCATGATCCAGAACTAACTCTCCTCCATCTCTCACACACACACACACACACACACACACACACACACACACACACACACACACACACACACACACACACACACACACACACACACACACACACACACACACACACACACACACCACACACACACACACACACACACACACACACACACACACACACACACACACACACACACACACACACACACACACACACACACACACACACACACACACACACACACACACACACACACACAGAGAGAGAGAACACGCCTGGACATGTCTGCTCCACGCTCACGGCTCCACCTGTGTGAACCTGCTCTCTGACTGCAGGCGATGGGCAGCAGGTGGTTTGTTGGTGCTTCTCCAACAAAATGTCAAGATTGCAATCTATTAATATTATTTATGTTCTATTGCCATGTTTGTTCCATTTTTAGAGGGCATTGTGTGACTTTGACATGTCTTGCTTTTCCCAAGTGTTTTTAATTCAAAGTATTGGACATCTTTGAATTATTTTTCCGTTATGATTTGAAGCTTATGTTTTTCAGACTTTACCCGATACATAATATTGCAGAAGTAGCTATAGCAATACACGGCATATTTGAACTTGAGTTTGAGAGCTAAAGAGACATAGATGAAGACATTGTGTGTGTGTGTGTGTGTGTGTGTGTGTGTGTGTGTGTGTGTGTTTTCTAGTTCATTTTGCTCGCTTGCCCTTTGGAAATAACTTTGACCCTCCTAGATTGGTTTTGATGGATTGGTAACTCCCAGCTAGGAGTCTCTGTGTCGGACACATAGGATCCTTTGCAGCTATGACTTGTGCTCTAAAAGGTTTTCTCCTCTGGAAATAGCTTTGTTCTCTCTGTTATCTGAAATGTATATTGGGAGTAAGGACCGGTCACAAAGGTGCTTTAATGTCCATATGTGTTGCATGCATTGGCAGGTTGAACCCAAAAAAGAGCTCTGAGAGTTAGTGATAAGCTAAGAAAAGAATATATCGTAATAGAACATGTTACAGTATATTCAATGTTCATACTTTTAGCAAGAAAACTAAAGAGAACCCCACGTTGCATCATTCTTCATGTTTGCTTAGTTTATGTTTCCAACTATGTGAACATGATTTGAAATCTAAGTTTACTTTCAAAAACACACAAACATTGAATTACCGTGGAGCCGCCGCCGGTTACACCCTGGAGACGCTGATTGTCCTGTGTGTGGGATGTTAACCCGGCTCTATTTTAACATCTGAAATCATTGTTATGTTTTCCCAGCTTCACCCTGAAACATCTGATTAAAGGCTTTGCAAACTTCTTTTTCCAGAAGAGAGCCTTGGGCTGTTCTGTTTCTTACCCACGTACCCACACAGTCACCCAATCCCCATAACTGATGAGGAGTTACCAAAAGGTTTGAGAAAGCACCAACTGTAAATCTCTACAGCGCTCTCACCATGTCGTCTATGAAGTATTTTGTAGAGATGTTGTAACGGTTCTGATCTCCCACCCCTAAATACCACTTAAAGAGGACTCATTAGGCTCAATTTACGGTTCACAATTGAGTGCTACATAGTGATGTCACTAAGTACTCAAAGGAGTCCAATTGAGGAGTTCAGGCACAGAAAGCCTATCTAACATTTCAGGAGAGGGAAAACCCCAAAAGCATCATACGGCCTCTTTGATATCTTCAATATAACTCTGCAAGTCTCCTTTTACATTGTCACTATGTTTGATGATGCTGGCTTGTGTTCGAAGCTTCTTCAAATTCACAACATATATATAACTAATCACTCAACCCGCTGACCGTGTGAGAGCTTTTTGTTACAATCTGTAACAATTATGATTACTTTTTTTAGTTCAAAAAACGGTTTTGAATATCTAACTGTTGATGTTGATCTAGGGTCAGGGGAAACGAGGACAGAGGCTTTGTAGAGCCCTCAGTAGGTGCTTTACTTTTCCCAGTATAGTTCCGATATAGTTCAGAAAATGTGCGTTCACACCATAGACTGTATATATTAATGGACGTAGTGTCCGTGACGTCACCCATAGGGTTCTGCAGAGTTGCCGTGAAGCCCTTAGTAGGCGGAGTCGGCCACTAACGGCTCAACAGTGACGTCAGAGTCTAATCCCGCCTACTCCAAATAAGGGCAAAGAGGCGGGACCTGCTGCCTCCGAACTGGAAGTAAACAGAGCTAGCTCAGGCTAAGAAGCTAAGCTAACATGAAATACATGCATACCAAGTTACTGCTAACAGTGTAGTTCCCCTATATAAACATTACCTTCATAATCAAATGAGACAATCTGCAAGAGAATTAGCTATATTTTGTTATTCTTAATGCTTGTCATTCACACGTTGAGACAAGGCGGACTCCACCACCCGGACCTAACGGAGTCGCAGGGGGCTAGCTCCGGGACGCCGGCTGGAGCTAGCCCCCTGCGGCTCCGTTAGCTCCGGCGGCCACCACTGGGATAATTGGGTCCTCTATTAACATTTGCCCCCGTTTAGCATTATGGGTGTCATAGCCATAGACTATACAAGTCTTACCCAAGGCTGAATCATAAACTAAACTGTATATGTATGCATAAAGGGTTACGTCCTTAGCTGGCTAATAAGTAGCAAGCTAAGCTACCAAGCACACAAACACCTGCGAACGGGGTTAACATGTATAATATTATCATTTTAGACTTCTTGGTTAGTACATTCAAGCGCACAGCACGACATCTTAATTGTCTGGTATATCACCACGAACACGGCTAAAGCTAAAGGGTCAAGTACAGTAACTATGACTAACTAACGTTGTAGCCTCTGTGGTTGTAGCCTAGCAGAGTGGACAAGTTGCTGTTAGCTGACAGTGAGGCATGTCCGTGTCCATCACGTGACCACGCCCTAATTTATGCAAAAACGTTAAGACCTAATATAAATAAAAGGGTCGTGTTAGAAAACAATTCACTCACAGATTCATAATCATGAAGGTGGAATCTAACTATATCGATAATAATATTTATTGCATCCATGGGTAGAAACATGTTTTTTTCTGCTGTAAAGTTGGGCATTTTAACATGGGGGTCTATGGAAATTGCTCCTTTCTGCAGCCAGTCCCTAGCGGCCCATGTATGAACTGCAGTGTGTGGCACTTCCGTATTGGCTTCCCGGCTCTTCCCCAGAGTTTGCCGCTTGGTTCACACCAAAAAAATCCGGAACTAAAATTAGTTAATGAGAACCTTTTCACCCCCTTTTCCGTCCCTGCTAGAGAGCAGGTTCTTTCTGGGAGGAAAAGGTTCCTATGTCTGATTGGCTGGGCGGATTGCAAACCACGCCCCGTAAAACTCCCAAAACGTTTTGTGAAGCCGCCATTTTTATTATCCTCGCATTAGCATTAGCATTATTAGCATTAGCATTAGCCCAGCGCAGAAACGCAGAGAGACTAACTTATGGCAACACAAAATAAAACATGGGAGCGGTGGAGATGAGGAGGTGTCGGCGTTCTGGAGATTTACTCGGAAGGCTTCAGTAGAAGCCGCTGGGAGTCCCAGCAGCTTCTACTGAAGCCTTCCCAACTCCGGAGGGACTTATTCCGGTTGTGAACGCGATCTGTACTTAGTTCATGCGTACGGCAAAGTACTTGGTGTGAAAGCACCTATTGGCAAACTTGTAATTCCTGGCTCTGTAAACAAACTTGACGTGACTACAAGGAAAATAGTGTGTGAGTGTGTGAGTGTGTGTGCCAAGAGTTTTATGACTAGGATGATCCACGTCTTTATTTTGTCTTTTTACATTGTTGATAAAGTGCCAGACTTTAACTGCTTGTAAACACACGCACGCACTTACGCATGCACGCGCACACGCACTTACGCACGCGCACACACACACACACACACACACACACACACACACACACACACACGCACACACTGTACCTCTCAGTCAAGACAAAGGGCTTCGTTTTTTATCATTGCATTCCTCTGCAGTGACATCACTCTGTAATTGTCTCTTTCTCCGACTATCTTCTCCCGTCTAACCGCCATCACCCCTCCTCCTTCTCCTCTTCCTCCTCTCCTCCTCTTCCTCTGTAACCATGTGACCACCCTGCTCCCCATAGTAACTTGTTATGTTTGTCCGAGGCTCGGAGAGGAATGGGTTAGCGCTCTCCGCGGAGGTGCTAATGGCAGAGTGAGGCTCTGCTGCTGTCTTCTGTCTCTCTTGGGTCCATAGGTTTTATTGATGACCCTTGAGTGTGTGTGTGTGTGTGTGTGTGTGTGTGTGTGTTTGTGTTCTTTGTTGTGTGGTAGCACAGGTGTCATCTTTAGAGTGTCAGCCTCAGGTCTGATCCATTAAAGCAGGTCTTTGGTATTTGTTGTAGCTTGGATAAAAACAAGAAATAAAAAAATTTAAGCTACGCTGCACTTCAAGAAATTGACATTTTTCCTGTGTTGTGACATGTTGTGCGCTTTCAATCTGATGATTAATCACTTATAAAATCGCCCTCTTGGTCTGATATCATGTGTCAGAATCACTGGGTTGTACTAAAGATAAAGAGACGATACAAAATCAAAAAGTCAACCCTTGAATGAAGCTGTTTCTGGAAAGCTAAAACACATGTGAAGGGTATTTGATATCCTTGCGATTTCCTTTTGGACGAATGAGGACATTTTGTCGTCGCGTCCCTAATGACCGATGACTCAGACAGGGATGAGTGTGTGTGTCTGTCTGCATGAAGGGCCTCCAGCTGGGAGAGTGTGTGTTGACATGACGGCTGCAGACTGGAGGACCTAGTTTCTGTCAGTGACATCAAAGAAGAGACGTAATCAGATTACCGTTGTAGAAATTAGCAGGATTACAATGTTATTAAAAACCTAGCATATAGTGTGTGTGTGAAGGATCAGATGTTGTCTCTTCTCCGTCAGCTGTTCTGTTCTGGAGGATAAATACTTTACGTGCGAGTCTCTCTCGGTGAATCGGCTGCTTCGTGAAAGGCGGGTCTTACTATCAATAAAACCATTTTTGATCCTACATATCTTGGATCTTCTTTTCTACGGTTGTCTTGTATTTTATCGCCTTGCAGTTGATATTGAAATCCAAAAGTAACGGAGAGTAATCAGGATACATTACTTTTATATTTCTCAGATTAGATAACGGATATATTTCCTCTCCATCTCTCCTGTACTCCCGGCTCTCCTCTTGCTGGCTGAATAACTCCTAGGAGGTTTTCTCCAGAGAGGAATGTTTGTGTTGTCAGATGGATTATCAGTCGGAGCAGAATGGAGGGTTCGACATATTTTCTTCGTCTCGTGTTGTGTTCACATCGCAGCTCCTACATCTGCAATCCTCTTTTACACACGAGTGACATTTCAGTTTTGTAGTTGGTTTGAACGGAAGCGTGAAGAATGTTCTCCTGCAGGCAGAGGACTCGGTTGTTGACGGTGTGTGTTGAGGTGCAGTTGGTGATGTTCAATGGGACACGTAGCTTAGCATGACTTATCAGATCAGATACCGTCTTGTGAGTGTTGACTTCCTGTCCGTCTTCATCTGGTGATTTCTCTGACAGCGCTCTGTCTCTTTACGTCGTCCCTTCTCTCTCTCTTTCTCTTTTCTTTACGGGGGCAGTTTATCTATCATAAACTCAAATGTTGTGCTCTTCACAATATAAAAATGATATTCAAAAAGTATTCGATGGTGTTTTCTGACAGAGAAAGCTAATGTTGTGTCGTCCACATCTGACGTTTAAACTGACCGGACTTTCCTTCTGCGGATTGATATGACTGCACACAGTCCCCTAGTCCTCCTTGGCAACGGTCTTTTCTCCTTAGCACGGTCTTTTCCTCCTTAGCAACAGTCCCTTTTCTCCTTAGCAACGGTCTGTAATCGCAAATGAACAACCTCTGGAATGTCCGAAACTGACCAATCAGAATAGAGTATTCAACTAAGCCGTGTAAAAAAATATACTTTTCTTCAGGCAAAGTTCACAATTTGTCCAAACACCTTTTTTTGTCAATAAAATATATAATGGTATCTCCGTCTTTAGTGTTATGAAGGATTCACCTTGTTATGGACGCACCGTTCTTTTATCTCAACCGTCTGAACACGTTATCACTGTCCGAGGGAGAGGACGTCCCCTGATCTTTTGTCCAGACGAACTCCCCCATAACTCAGGTCTGCCTGCAGTCACGCGTCTCGTGAAGCAGAGGCCAAAGAATAAGCTGCTCTGTAGGGATGTGTCTGGAGGACCGATGGATGTGACTTCCTGTGGCTGATGATTACTCGCAGGTCTTCTTAACACTGCAAGCACTTCAACTTAGGGACACTATCTGAGACGAGTTAGGATACATTGACCGTCAGTATTATCTTGAAGACCTCATATTGTCCCTGCCCTCGTCTCTCTTTAAATCCCTGCCCTTTAATTTTCTCTCCCTCGCTTTAGGTTAACTCGCCGTCTATTTATAGCGTTCAGCGGCAGAGCTGAATTGTGGGTCAGTGTGTTGAGGGGGAGGGGGGGCTTGCTGCATCACAACATGCATGGCTTCGTGTCTTTAAGGGAGAAGGTCCATTGTGAGAAGACAACAAGTCAAATAGTCTGATTAGGGAAGTTGTTGCTCAAAATGTGGCAATTCAAACGGAGCTTAAGCATTTAATCCTGCTGCAGCGTGTTGATGCAGACCGAAGGCAAAGGGGTCGGGTGGAGTTGAGGTCAGCCGGCGCTGCACTAATATTAGCCACCTCGTAAGCACCTGAAAACAAAGGATACAGAACGGCCTGGAAACACCTAGTGGGAATGTTTCAGTGATGAATCAACATGTTGGGAACTTGTTTTTCATCGGGTTTAACAGATTCTGTAGAGCATCATTTCAGAATATATATACACCTTTGAATCTGGAATCACTTCAACCAGACTTTCCCCTCATTTCCAAATGTTTCGCCCGCTTTGGACAATGCAATGAATCCGCTTACATTATTATGGGATTAGGAGAAGAGACGTTCACAAACAGAAGAAGTATACTTTCATGTTTTATCTATCGGCCGATCTATTAAGTAATCAAGGACGCTTTATTTAAAGAGCACACAAGGTGACTCAAAGTTCTTCACAAATAGGAAACAATACCGACTTCCTCTCCAGTTCATAAACACATAACTTTGGGTTACTAAAACACTAAAGTGAATAGACGCAGGACTGAAAGAATGAGGAAGTATTCTCCTCATGTCCAGGTGTCTCTCCTGGGACATGTCTCCATGCTTTAATGTTCAAAAAGCTGTTTATTTGTCTCATACTGCCTGTGCTGCAGCACCTCTGTCTGAAAGGAGATTATTTCTATTTTGGTTTTGGTATTTTTCACTATATTCTAACCGAGCATTTTAACAAAATTCCCTAGTACTCAGATCCAGCAGTCTGGTGTTAGCCGTGTTCGTGCTTCACCCAGCAGCTAGCAGCTGATCTGAGCTTCACCCAGCAGTGAACCAGCGTCTGTGCACTTACTGTTGACTTTAGGCTTTTACTGAATTACTCCTCCTTACGCCTCCTAATCCCACAGCTCTGTGCGCGGCCGCTCTCCGGTGCATTAAAGCAAGCCAACAGACTGAACTCTGGGCCGTGCCTTAGTGTAGGTCGGAATGCTTTTCACTGTGGCTTTTCAATGTGGGGTCTTACATCTTTGTTTTTAATTCCCTCAAAGGACTTTTCACGACAGAAATCCCCCCCAAAAAGAATAATAAGATCAAGTAGGGCTGCTCAATTAAAGGTGGGGTAGGTACGTTTCAGAAACCGGCTCGAGATACACTTTTTGTTATATTCCATGGAATGCTCTTAACATCCCGATAGCAATGAATATCTGAAGTGCTTTGACAACAAATCCATAACAAAATTCATCTGTAGAAGCCGTAATACTGTAAAAAGTACATCCAATCCGTTTATCCGGGCCGGCCTAAACGGATTGGATGGCCTACCTGCCTGTCAGCCTTCCATCGGGGCACACACTTATCTCCTGCCTCATTGGTCATGTGTGCGTTCGTGTGTGTTGGAGGAGGGGCTCTGTGAGGAAGTGGCAGATTTTCTCCGGTTGTGTATTTTCAAATTATAGCGATCTCGAGCCGGTTTCTCAAACCCCACCTTTAATCGTATTTTAATCGCAATTACGATTTGGCTTGCAACGATACGAAGACACGTAATCGAGATAAAACGATTATCTTTTTATATTATTATTTATTTTTTTGTATTTTTTTAATTGGTTCTTCAGTTGAGTTTATACTTAAAGCTCAGGGTAACAACTGTTAAAAACATACTGTTTCACATGTTTTCAAGTAAATCGTTTTTAATAATCGTGATATCAATCATTGACCCAAATAATCGAGATTATGATTTTTTGCCATAATCGAGCAGCCCTACGATCAAGTCCCTATGACTATTCAATGGCGGCAGTAAAGTTGGTTAAATGTTTTTGATTTGAATCAGTTTTCTTGGTGCATTTCGAAGAGAGAAATAGCAGCATTATTCCTCTGACCTCTGGGCATCTTTATTGCGACCCGTCTTAATGGCTGTCACGAGGGCAGAAACCCCTCTTTGTGTTAGGGTTAGCTCCAACAGAGTCAGCACTGTCTTCTACATTTAAAAGTAAATCCAACAAGCTTTGGCTCATCATAACAGAAGGCCGGTTCTGCAAACTGTGTAGCCTCAAAGTGACGGCAACTTTGACACCACGTTTCCGTGGTTCCGTGTCATCTGGATGCTTCAGTTGTTGTTGAACTCAATTGGCTATTTATGTATATTCTATTTCACCAGCTTTACAGCTTAGTTGGTTATACCAAACGTCTTTAAGCTTTTAAAATGGCCATGTTCTCACTAATTGAATGAATTCTAGACACAAGAACGAATGGCGAATTATGATTTTCATCAGGAACTATTGGATCAAAGAATGAGTAAACATTATTACACATATGACCCTGAAGACAGGACATATTACGCTTATTTCCAGGTTCATAATTGTATTATTTGCTTCTACTGTGACATGTCTCCATGTTTAAGAAAATGAAAACCCCTAAAAAGCATAATCGGGACTCTTTAAGATGTATACCTTAGCCAGACCCAAAAGCACTTTAAGTCACAATTGTCGGCTGATTTACTTGATTGATCGACTTCTAGCAGATTACATTCACACCCATTCGCACTGATTGAATCCACTCAAGTCTATATCGTCTAAGTATTTCATTTTTCTTGTGAATTTGAATAAAAAAGCCAAACTTAATTAGGGTTGCCAGAAACTGACCATGATCAAAATCGATTATTCGGCAGCCCTGGCGAATAATAATCGATTATTCGACCGGAAAAAAAAAAAAAAAAAAAAAAATCGATTTTTAAAAATAATATTCGATTATGGAGACTGTAGCGAATATTGAATAATCAAATCGAATAATCGCTGGCATCCTAAACTTAATACATCTGTCATTGCAGCTCAAGTGAGGGTTTTGCACAGAAGCTTAATAATAATAATAATAATGCGTTCCATTTATAAAGCACTTCATATTTGATTTCAAATCCCGAAGTGCTACAAGTAGTGAGCACGAACAGTATAAATAAACATTACACAACACGGTATATTAATAAAAAGCAATAAAATAAAAGGGTAATAAAAATGTCTAGGCAAAGGCTCCTTTGAAGAGATGGGGTTTGAGGCCTTTTGTAAAAGCCTCCACGGTCTGTGGTGTCTCGTTTGGTCGGGAGAGCGCTCCACAGACTGGGGGCAGCCGAGCAGACGGCCCGGTCCCCCGTAGCACGGAGCTTAGTCCTGGGGGGTTTGAGGAAGTTGCTGGAGCGGGTGGTCCGCAAGGAGGTATGGGGGGTGAGGAGTCCTTGAGGTAGGGAGGCGCAGTTCCATGCACACATGCTGGGTGGCTTATCTCTGAAGTGCTTCAGCGTCAACTGCTTGGATACCTGCAGGGAGTTATGTTATGTTGTCCTTGTTGTCATCAGTCGTCCTTTTGACGTGTTTCTGTGAGCCCTTTTGTGTATTTCTGTATCTCTGTCTTCGTCTCCGTTTCCATCACTTCTATGACTGAACAGTTCTGAATAGACCGACGGACAAGCTCACACACAACAGAGACGCAGTGTTATCCAATCCCCGGTCTAAATGCCCCCCCCCCCCCTTCCCGCCCGCGTTTCTTTTTTCAGCTGTGTTTCCACGGGCGGGTAAAACATCTCGTCCTAATGAAGTGCGCCTCACCCTCCCCGCGCTGGAAGAAGAGCCGCTCTCTTTTATTACGGAGCTCTGTAAATTCAGACCTCACTCCTCGACATCGCCTGGCCCTGTATTTACCAGAGAGACACCACCCTTCCCCCCCACAAACACCCCCTTATTACCCGCAGGCCTTTTTGAAGAGGTGGTAAAAATGCCAGCGTAGAAAGTTCCGGTGGTTTTGGGTATCACCCTGCCTTCATGTCTGTGAAGGAGGGTGGAGTTAGCATCCTGGGCTGCGAGGAGATGCCACTTATTAGATTGTATAAAACATCCAAACATGGCATTCCCAAAACCACTGACTCGGCGACTTCCTCCGTATCTGGTGACCACTTCCTGTCTGGAGCGAGACAAACAGTTTCAGCAGGTTTGAAGTGGAAATGTCAGTTTGGCCGAGGAAGTGTTTCTAACCGAGGGAAATGAAGCCACGATAAGGAGCTTCCATGCTTCCTTTATCTGCTTTAGCTTAGGAAACACTGCTATCCTATCAATCGTTCTGCCCCACAATACCTTGCAACATTTAACGTGACGCAACATTCACAAAAACAACCGACAAACAGAACTCATGTTTAAGTTACGGTGCTTATTAAACATTTTAACACTTATGCCGTGACGTGCGAATGTGTTTTAAACTTGATGTTAAAGACGCCCTATTGTGCTGGTTTTGGTTTTCCTTTCCTGTAGTGTGTTATCACCAGCTAACCAATCAGAGCAGACTTGGCTCTGGTTTCAGACGGAGGGTGAAAAGAGGTGCTGCAGCACAGGCAGTAGGATATGGAGAATGTACCTGAACGTCCGCATAGGGCCCCTTTAAGGAATAGTGGTTATGAAACAGTTTATTTCTGACTAGGAAGCAGCCTGAGAGGCCGACTTTCTTATAATGAGGGCGCGGGAGGAAGAGGAGAAGACTGATCGCTCCCCTTGAGCTTTATCTGGAAAAGCTTGGCACAGTTTTGCTCCGCTTGAACATCTCCTCCCTTCTTCTGGTCTTCCTTCCGCTCAGGAGGCTTCCTATCCGACATCTCTTCCAGCGCTCTGAACACTGCAGACCTGTGCTCCATCTATCAAAGGGTCGAATCATGAAGGCAGCTGGGGTTGGGTTTGGAACTGGGCCGAGCTTTTTCTGCTCAGTCTGAGATAAATATATCCCACTGTAGAGGAAGCTTCGTGTCTTTCCTGTGTCTTTCGTTGCTCTCCGTTTGAATCCTGGGTCTGAACATATCATGAAATGTCCACAAGCGTTTCTTAAGACCGCTCAGTGCGAGCTTTAAGGTCTGCGGTCATGCAGTCCGGACGGGAAGTAGATTGATATCATGAACATTGCACCAGAGAAACTGTTAGTGCTACGGATTATGTTTTTAAACTGCTAGTAAGAGGTGGAATAGTTAAGGAAACTATACGACTATCTCCTGCATGTTCGCCCTGATGTGGTTTGTGAACTTTAGTTAACAAAAAAAAACCTTTCTTGAATTAAACAAATCTTTAAGCTTCTTCAGTGAAACCAGAAAACACATTTTTCAAACTGTCCCTGCGTGTTTCCTCCATGTGTTATGTCCTTCTCTGACTTTATGTAAACAGGAAGTAGATCCCATTAGGGAAGCTAGGCAAGCGAGACATTATCTCGTTTCTTTCTGAATCAAATCTCTGCTGTAAATACGGGAAGAAAACACAAACAAGTCCGCTTCACTTCTTACGTTTATTGGACCATTTATTCCAAACACAGCAGAAAGAATACAAACAGTACCAACTGAGGTCAGCAGAAAGTTACTGAACATTATGACATCACTACCTTACACTCAGTTTCTATTGGCTGGCCCTCCAACACATTAGTACGTGATAGGCTAAGATTAGATTACTTTATTGTCATCACAAAATGCAAGCACAGTGTAACGAAAATCAAGTCAGTTACACAATTATCAGAAGCATGTACAAAATAAATGATATAAAGGTAAATAGATGGGAAATGTATAAATAATAATAAATACACTGAATACAGTACTGTATATAAAACAGTAATGTACAAGGATTTGCGCTTCAGCACAGCACACGACAACAACGAGGCAGTGTGGGACAGTCTGACTGCCGGAGGGAAGAAGCTGTGCGTAGTCCTGCTGGTCCTCCGGGAGGCTGCGGCAGCGTGTCGCAGAGCGGGCGCCACGTAGGGGGTAAACAGTGTATGGTTGGGGTGGGAAGAGTCTCTGGTGATGTTTCGTGCCCTAAGGGGAGGGACCTCTCTAAGCTGTTAACCAATCAGAGCAGACTGGGCTCTGGTTTCAGACAGAGGGTGAAAAGAGGTGCTGCAGACACTAAATATAATATGAGGTTCTCTTTACGTAATATCTGAGTATTCTCCCATATTCTCAATGTGAATGTGTTGGTTTTTTTTTACCTGTTCCCATGTTTGAGTGATTTGGATCCAGAAGACATCATCGATTCACTTTATGACCTCTGCCTAAATCACATCGGGAGCTCTCCAGAGTGACAGTTTGCTCTGTTTCCACGGAGATGCAGTGATCAGTGCTAGAGGGGCTGAACATGTCAATTCCCTGCCACACACACACACACACACACACACACACACACACACACACACACACACACACACACACACACACACACACACACAACACACACACACACAACTTTATTGCCATTGGATTTTCATCAATACAATATATTATTTGTTCCATGCTTTGACAGCCTGTTCATTTTGATTGATCCTCCCTAATCCGTTCAATATATCATTCACTGTGTAATAGCACTTTTTAAAAGACTAGTGACACTTCTTTTTCTTTATATAATTTAAGCACCTACAATGTGATGTTAAATGCGGAAAAATTCACATTTGAGAAACTTAAAAAGGTTTGTTTCTGTATTCACTAAGACATGTATCGTCTGCTGATCTATTGAGCAATTATTATTTGAGAAAGATTTCCAAGAAATTGGCAGTTCAAGGCAAAGCATTCAACGTTTACTTATTTAAAAATAACGTAGCAATTTCATCCAATAGATTACCTTCTTTACATTTAGGATTTTTTTTAACAGATAATTGTTTTGAACTTCGGCCGGTGACTTTATGAAATATCATTACTTAAATCTTAGATCAGTAGTTTTACATTTAAGCAGGACTCCTGGCTGTAAATGTGTCTGCAAATTAAGTAATTGATCCAAAATCATTCTGGTATTAATTATTTGCATATTCATCGCCGTGTGTGTGTGTGTGTGTGTGTGTGTGTGGTGTGTGTGTGTGTGGTGTGTGGTGTGTGTGGTGTGTGTGGTGTGTGTGTGTGTGTGTGTGTGTGTGTGTGTGTGTGTGTGTGTGTGTGTGTGTGTGTGTGTGTGTGTGTGTTGTGTGTGTGTGTGTGTGTGTGTGTGTGTGTGTGTGTGTGTGTGTTGTGGTGTGTGTGGCCTAGCATTACTATACTTGTGGGGACCTAAATCTGCTTAGGATTAGGGTTAGGCATGTGTTGGTTATGGTTAAGGTTAGGATAAGTCTCCAGGAAATGCATGTAAGTCAATGTAATGTCCCCTGAAGTGATGTATACATGGTGTGTGTGTGTATGTGTGTGTGTGTGTGTGTGTGTGTGTGTGTGACGTGTCTGCCTGGAGAGCAGAGCTGATTCTGTAGCAGTGGCCATCTTGCATTGGCCGCAGAAAGTAGGCCACCGGCCGCTTTAACACAGCACAGACAAACGGGGACGAGCAGCTGATCTCCAGAGCACAGGCGCGTCATCAAAAAGAGCCGTGTGTGACATGGCTGACCGACACTCACCCCACCACCGACGTCCGAGATGTCGTTTTATGAGACTAACGGGACATTTCTATCTATCATGTAGACACACACTGGCTACAATTACACACACAGCCTCTGAGTCAACTTTACACAAGCTGGCAAGCATGGACGCACGCACACACACACACACACACACACACACACACACACACACACACACACACACACACGTACGTCAAGACCCACCCTTTTATTTGACTTTTAACTGAATTGTATTGAATTCTGATTTTATTCCTTTTTAATATTTGTATTTATTATATTCTATTCATTTTAATCTGAATATTTAATTTGTATTTGATCCCTTTTTATTATTTTAGTTGTATTCTTGTAGAGTCTCTGTGACGTCATGGTGGTTCTTAAGTCACCTAATTCCTTGAACCTGAGCATAGCTCCTCCAGCACTCAGACTTCTGACTGAGCTCGGCAGCTTTTCTCTCCGGCTCACGGGTTTCCTAATGTCCTCCTCATTAGCAGACGTTATCAGTGCATATTGTAATCCCTAAGAGGAGCATCTTCCGTCATTAGGAGGATAACGGTATCATTTCATCTGACTACAGTCTCTAATAAGTGAAGCATTGGGTGGTAGCTTAGCCGTTAGCGCTCCCCACTCAGTTGAGAGAGCAGTGAGGCTAAAACACGTCATTTAGCGCTTTAATTAAGCTCTGCATTGGTTTACGGGCTGAGTGTAAGCAGCTTGTGCCCCCCCCTCCATGGATTAGATTAACCAGCTCCAACAATGCTCCGACTCACTTCTTTCCCTCTAATTTTATTGCTAAGTTTTACACAGATCACATTTAGGGCTGCTCAATTAATCGTATTTGAATCGCAATTACGATTTTGTCTTGCAATGTTCTGCGTCATTTGTGTTGTCTCCTGGGTTCTGTCGTGCCCGGAGTCTGTCTTTTTATTTCCTTCCTCCAACCCCCATCCCCTCAGGAAGCCTTTTGTCTCCTCAGGGCATCATTGAAAATAAGAATTTGTTCTTAATCGATTTTTCCTGGCTAAATAAAGATTCTACTAATACTACTACAACTACTACTACTACTACTACTACTGCTACTGCTACTACTACTACAACTACTACTACTACTACTACTACTGCTACCGCTACCGCTACCACTACTACTACTACTACTACTGCTACTACTACTACTACTACTACACTACTACTACTACTACACTACTACCGCAACCGCTACCGCTACTACTACTACTACTACTGCTACTGCTACTACTACTGCTACTGCTACTACTACTACTACCGCAACTACTACTACTACTGCTACTACTACTGCTACTACTGCTACTGCTACTACTGCTACTACTACTACTGCTACTACAACTACTACTACTACTACCGCTACCGCAACCGCTACCACTCTACTACTACCACTACCAACTACTACTACTACTACTACTACTACTACTACTACTACTACTACTACTACACTACTACACTACTACTACCACTACCGCAACTACTACTACTACTACTACTACACTGCAACCGCTACCGCTACCACTACTACTACTACTACTACTACTACCGCTACCCCTACTACTACTACTACCACCCCCCTACTACTACTACTACCACTACCACTACCGCAACTACTACTACTACTACTGCTACCGCTACCACTACTGCAACCGCTACCGCTACCACTACCACTACCACTACTACTACCGCTACCGCTACCCCTACTACTACTACTACTACCACTACCACTACCGCAACTACTACTGCAACCGCTACCGCTACCACTACTACTACCACTACCACTATCACTACCACTACTACTACTACTACTACTACTACCGCTACCGCTACTGCTACCGCTGCTACTACCACTACTACTACTACTACTACTACTACTACCACTACCACTACTACTACTGCTACCGCTACTACTACTACTACCACTACCACTATCACTACCACTACTACTACTACTACCGCTAAACCGCAACCGCTACCGCTACTGCTACCGCTACTACTACCACTACTACTACTACTACTATACTACTACTACTATACCGCTACTACTACCACTACTACTGCTACCGCTACTACTACCACTACTACTACTACTACCACTACCACTACCGCAACTACTACTACCACTACTGCAACCGCTACCCTACCTACCACTACTACTACCACTACCACACTACTACTACTACTACCGCTACCGCCACCTACCCCTACTACTACTACTACCACTACCACTACCGCAACTACTACTACTACTACTGCTACTACTACTACTACCACTACTACACACTACCCTACTACTACTACCGCTACCACCCTACTACTACTACACTACCGCTACCGCAACCGCTACCGCTACGCTACCGCTACTACTACCACTACCACTATACTACTACTACTACTACTACTACTACTACTACTACTACTACTGCAACGATTATGAAAACAACATAATCAAAATAAAACGATTTAAATTTTTATTATTTATTTAAAAAAAGAAATATATTTTGTTGTATTGGTTTTTCAGTTGAATTGGACTTACAGTTCAGGGTGATCAACTGTTAAAAACATACTACACCTTTTTTTTTTCTTCAATAAATTGATGTTTTCAAAGGTAAATGGATAATCGTTTTTAATAATCGTGATATCAATTATTGACCCAAATAATCGAGATTATGATTTTTGCCATATTCGAGCAGCCCTAATCAAATTGAAGGAAGTTCTTTAGAAAGAAATTAGGCTGTGAGCTAACAGTGGGTAGCAAGAGGATTCAAACCCCCAAGCTACACTGAGAAATGAACAGTTGAAGCAGCTGATGACTAAACAAAGTCCCTGAGTCAGACAGCAGATGTGCTGTTATTACAGAATCTGATAACATTCCTTCCTTCATTTTCTCCCAGATAAATACTCGAATGCTTTAAGAGTCATCAGGTTTTTGGGCGTCCCTCCATGAAGTCCTGTTTATAAGCAGGAGGTAACAGGCAGCGTATCTCCTCTGTGAGTCAGTGGGTGGAGGCTGTGGTGAGCCCGGCAGGAGATAAGACTCACCGAGTGGGAGCTGTGGGTCGCTGCAGAGGGCAGAGAGCCAGGGGATACAAACAGATGCTCTGCAATCCTCCACACTCTGTGCCGCCTTTATAAAGGACGCATCTTCTCCTTGTTCCTTTTAATACCAACCAAGAGAAGCTGTCGTTCAGCTTTGAAATTATACTAAAGAGGTCCGATTATGTTTTTTGGGGGGTTTGTCCTTTTCCTTGTATTGTGTTAGAGAGGCTTCTGTGCATGGAAATGATCGGCAAAGGCGGAAAATCCCACAGTTTCTCTCCCACCACAATCCTTTGTTTACCTCTGTGACATAATGACTCACTATGTAACACTCATTGCGTCTATGTGGCTAGCAGATTGTACATGATAGTCTAAAGCCCCGGACACACCAAGCCGATTTTGTGGCCGTCGATGGACGTCCTGTCGCCCTACTGGTGGTGTCCCGCACCGTCGTGTCTTTGCGGCCGTGCCGACACCTTTGGGCTGAAAACCTACCGACTCCACATGTCGAATCGGTGGGCAATCGGCCAAAGGCTGTCGGTCAAATACATCACTCTGATTGGCTGTTCAGCTAGCGAATCAGTGCATGAGAAGCGAAACGGAAGTGAGGGACCCAAACAAACGATTAAGAAAGGCAAATCTGAGATCTCATTGAACCTCTCGACTCAGGTTCGGGAAAGCCCCGTGAGCTTCTCGCTGTAGAGTGAAAATGGAACGCACACGCTATTCGTTGTTTGTCCTATATCACGCAGTCTGTTCTTCTTCTCTCGGTTATCACGCAGTCTGTCTTCCGGTTGTTGCCATCTTTTGAATGACGAACACACACTACACTCAGCACGCCACCTGCTGGTGAGGAGAGGTATTGCCACTCACGCATGCGCAGTTCGTACGTGCTTCTTGGCCGTCGGCTGAAGTCTTTGCGGTTGTTCCAGTGCGACACATGGCCAAGACGCAGGAGACGAGAGGCGACACAACAGTCGGGTCCGTCTGTGTCAGTTCTTAGGTGTCAGCTTGGTGTGTCCGGGCCTTAAGAGGCAGGACATCTCCAAGTGGTTGACCAACCACAACTAACCAATCGGATCAGACTGGCTCTGGTTTCAGACAGTAATCAAACCCCAAACTCAGGCCATGTTAGTGCATCTTCAAAGCATGCTACACTGCACTCAAACTCTAAAGTTGTTTTTTACCAACATTCCTGTTTACATTCCTCTCTCTGCTGGATTGAGTCACTTTCTAGGGCATGAGCTTCTATCCTACAATCCATTGTGCTATCTCTTCATAGCTTCATCCCAAACCTCCCAGCAGGCCTCTCTAACAGGATTTGTTTAATAGCGTACTACTCCCTGATTCATATCTCTGCGACCCCAGCCAGCCAAGATCATCTCTCATGAGCCTCTGAGAGAGGAGACTGTGTCTTCTCTGGACTGTGATTGGAGGTGGCGAAAGCACCGAATCGCATTAACAACGCTGGTAATGGCGTCCGACAGCGAGATAATTCCTGCGGTGTTTTCAGCCGCTTCGTCCGGGCTCAGTCCAGAGGCTTCAGACCTGACGGAGAGCCCTTGACTTAAAGATGAGTTTGAGTGTGCAAACAAAACCTCAAACTCTTGAACGCTATCATGGCATGCTTCATTTATGGAAGAGGATTAGGGCCACATGTGGGTTCTTTTTTTGGGGGGGATCTGACCAATTAAGTGAGATTTTAAATTCGAATTTAATCTCAGAATTATGACTTTGACCTCAACTTTTTTTATTTTCCTAAAAAGATATTCTGACTTTTCATAATTTTTTTTTCTCGGAATTCCTACTTTTTTTATTCGAATCCCATTTAAGAACGCTTTACAGAAACATGTTAAAACTCATACATTATTCATAAAACAGACACACGACTTAAAATATAAAACACCCTAAAGACTTAGTATAACGTCTTAGTGTGCAAAGTTGACACCTACCGTCCCTAGGATGTAGCTTACATGCTAGCAGGCTAGCTAGGTATTACAGCAGATTAAGTGTTGTGACTGGCCAATCAGAGAGCACCAGACCAACTGCTGACCCAGCTGCTTTTTGGAAAGAGGAGGTGGTGTCAGACGTGACGGTGTGTGCGTGAGTCAGGAGAGGCTGACGAGTTTCACAGCTCCTCTGCCTTTGTCTCCGCTGTGATGTTGTGTTTCCCTGCTGATCCTCCAGCTCAGGGGCTAACGGAGGAATGTGGTGATAAAAGGAGAGCGAGGGGACGTCTGGTGGCTGGACGTCCTTGGACTTTTCGTTTAGGGGATTTAACAACATGCACCTCCTCTAGTCTTTGTCACTTTGAAATCCACAAGCTGTTGATTTTATTATCTATTGTCCTCGTGTGTCGGTTTTATTCAATATGTCCTTTAAACAAAAACAGTGTTTGTTCACTTGTTTGACTTTCTTATAAGGAAGAAACCATCTGTTTTCTCTGTTTCCATATTATATTGTTGGATTCTTTCTGAGTGACAGTGATCACAAGACACTCCAATTATATACGTTTTTCTTCAGTCCTTGGTTTAATGTTTTATAAACTTCAGCTCAATGTTCATGAGCTTCTCTCAACGTGAGTGTGCTGCAGCCACAGGTGTATTCATTGTCTTTATTTGTACTTTGAGTGGATCTTTCGAGGGACTCAGCGTTTCCCCAGCTGCCTCCGCGCGGCTTTTTAAAGCCCTGATGTTATGGTTTGTCGGCCGGGTTATGAGCGATATCCATTTCACCGAGGGTCAGTGCTTCCCGTGAGTCTAAAAAAAGGAGTGATCGCACATTACGTTATGGAAAGTTGCACGTGTGCCCAGAATGTAACCCTTTTACTACGACGAGATCTGATTACAGGAACTATGTAACGCCGCCCGTCTCTCCAACTAACTCTCTCTCTGTCACTACCCTCACTCTCACTATCTCACTATGTGTCTGTCTGTGACCTTACATCTTCCATATTTGAATTTTTGCCTCTACTGTGACAGATCTCCATGCTTTAATGTTCAAAAAGCGTCCAATGGAGGCCTTTCAGGTAGGGGGGGGGGGGGTGTGAGAGAACACAGGGATTTGAGCCTTTTGCAGACCATGCACATGCACCTATATAACACTTTATAACAAAGAGAAAACCCAAAAGGAATAATTAAGAATCTTGCTTTGGAAGCAGAAAAAGGGACACACACCAAGTGTGTGTGTGTGTGTGTGTGTGTGTGTGTTTGTTTTCTTATCAGTGTAGCAAAGGAGCGGGCACTCCCCTAGTTTTCCAGCTGCACCAGCGATCAATAGAGGTTTATAAGTGACCGGCCTCTCTCTCTCTCTCTCTCTCTCTCTCTCTCTCTCCGGGTCTCTCTCTCACTCTCTCTCTCTCTCTCTCTCTCTCTCCACATCTTAACTTACAGACTTAAAGTGGACCTATCATGCTATATTTGAAACATATATTGTAGGGGGCATACCTTTATAAAACATGTCTGCGAAGTTTTTTTTTCAAAATACCAAACAGATCATGAACAGAAGAAGTCTTCTTCGCTGCTTTTGTGGCAGACTACAGCGCCGCCTACAGGCCTGGCATATGTACTACATCGTCTCCAGCGCTTTCGAACGGCAATGGCCGTGGCTGTCTCCTCCTGATAGGTGGAGAGTTGCCCAAATAGGCGGAGCTCCTCGTTCCTGACGTCAGAGATATTTCAAACCTGGATCAGATCCGTTTTTAGAGATGTGGGTACGGAGGAAAAGAGAGGGTGTGTGTTTTCTGACACTTGGTGAGTGCCCTGACGCACCGGGGACACATGTTCATGTATAAAAGACGTACACAAGTGCATTTTGCACGACAGGTCCCCTTTAAGTACTAAATCTGTTTGGCACAGATCCTCTCAGATAAATCACACCACGGTCGTTTGAATGTATTTTTCGATTGGAAGCTTTTATCTGATATCATGACGCGGAAATAATTGATAGACATTTTGCTGCTGATCCAAGAAAGCTCCTGCTTCCTTCAGATGCACTTTAGAACGGATGGCTCTGACAGATGACAGAACCTCACCTTCATTTAGTTTTGTGTTGCAACATCTTTTGCAAACTAATGCTGTGTGACGATGACTCAAATCACTACAAAGACCTTTGTGCGTGGGACACGTCTCTGCTCCTCGTCATGCTGCATCGTGTGGGCGTGTCTTGTTTCCTTGCTGTTGTTGACGATATTTGACAGGAAGTAGCACAGCTGCCGTTTGTCCGCTCATCTGGAACCAACCAGAACAGTTTCAATTCCTCCTCTGGACCTCATCGTTTAAAAATAGTTCTGAGTTGTATTGTGTGTGTGTGTGTGTGTGTGTGTCCTGCTTATCATTGAGCTGTGGCTCAGTCTGTGAAGAACCCCTGAGGTGTGGAAACTCATCATCACGATGATAATTAGCAGCATTTTCAGAAGAACACGCATCACTGCTCCGATCAATGAAGAGTTGTTATCGAGACGCTTCTCACACACACTAGGGTGCAAGAAGGAAGTGTGTGTGTGTGTGTGTCTTTCTTTGTGCATGTGAATGTGTGTGTTTGTGGTGAAAGTGTGTGTGTGTGTGTGTGTGTGTGTGTGTGTGTGTGTGTGTGTGTGTGTGTGTGTGTGTGTGTGTGTGGACCAAAGCTTGCACCTGGAGCCTCGTCTGTGCCCCGGAGACCAGAGGGGTGCAATAAAGGAAGCCTTGTCCTAAAAACCAAGAGAGACACACACACACACACACACACACACACACCACACACACACACACACACACACACACACACACACACACACACACACACACACACACACCACACACACACACAGAGAGCCAGGTGTTGGTCTTGATTTGAGCTAACTATGTTGTTATGTTGGCAACAGATTATTATGTGGAAGTATATTTTACAAGTTTAAGACGATGCTTGAGAAACTGTGTGTGTGTGTGTGTGGTGTGTGTGTGTGTGTGTGTGTGTGTGTGTGGTGTGTGTGTGTGTGTGTGTGTGTGTGTGTGTGTGTGTGTGTGTGTGTGTGTGTGTGTGTGTGTGTGTGTGTGTGTGTGTGTGTGTGTGTGTGTGTGTGTTGTGTGTGTGTGTGTGTGTGTGTGTGTGTGTGTGTGTGTGTGTGTGTGTGTAGTAGTGAGCAGTAAAGTGAGATTAAAGATGCCCTATTATAGTTTTCCCCGTTCCTATGGCGTCACATAGGTTTCATTATCGTATCAACTGGCACTCGTTGTCTTCATCACGAATCAGACCCTTTCAACACATGGCCATTACAACTGACCACAGATCAGTATCGGCTTCCTCCACTCTAATGAGGAATCCAGACCACTCCCCTCCTTTAGTCAAAGCCAGAGGTCAGAGGTCACACCAGCTGAAGGATCATGGGTACCCTGTGAACCCCGGGGGTCCTGTCCTTAGTGGTCTGAGTGAGGGACGTCGTCAGGGATCAGATTTGAAGGAGGCATTAAACGGAACTTTCTGAACGCTCACCCGAGTCTCGTTAACGCGGTTTGTTTGATGGAGTGTGAGAAACTTACAGCTGATGAAGAAATGGATCAACGTGTCTTAACGTTTGTCAAAGAAACAGGATGTAGCGTTTCCCCCCACAGACAATACAGCACCGACTAAAAGCATTACCCTCATACTCGGGCTTTACCAAACAATCAAAAGCTTCTCTTAAGGTTTTCAATGAAGCCTTGAATGCCTGTCGTCATATTTTATCAAGTCATCAACATAGTTTTTTACTATTCTCGCAAAAGAGCCTTCATCTGAAAAGTGATCCTCAGATTTGATTATTATATCTCGATTGATTTCACCTTCAAACGAGTGGTTTGTGTCGGAGGGCGGTTTTGACCTTTGGTCACGTGACACCCGAGGAGAAGAAGCCATGTCTTTGCCTTTTGTTGTTTGTTTGGTATGTGTCCGGTGTTGTCTTTTAAACTCTGGTCCCTCTGTCCTTCCCTTCCTTGTGTGTGTGTGTGTGTGTGTGTGTGTGTGTGTGTGTGTGTGTGTGTGTGTGTGTGTGTGTGTGTGTGTGTGTGTGTGTGTGTGTGTGTGTGTGTGTGTGTGTGTGTGTGTGTGTGTGGTGTGTGTGTGTGTGTGTTTGTGGTGTGTGTGTGTGTGTGTGGTGTGTGTGTGTGTGTGTGTGTGTGTTGTGTGTGTGTGTGTGTGTGTGTGTGTGTGTGTGTGGGTGGTGTGGTGTGTGTGTGTTGTGTGTGTGTGTGTGTGTGTGTGTGTGTGTGTGTGTGTGTGTGGTGTGTGTGTGTGGTGTGTGTGTGGTGTGTGTGTGTTTGGTGTTTCTGAACAAAGAAATAGAAGATGATGTCATTTTTAAATACCGTCTGTGTTAGCGGTCGGGGGGATTCAGTAATTATTACAGTCTGCCTTCTGAGGTCACCTTTCACAACACACACACACACACACACACACACACACACACAGGAGTCACACGTGGTTGGTTTTCACTTCAAGGACTCTTAAGAAACTAACCTCACGAAGGAAAAGAGAGTGTGTGTGTGTGTGTGTGAAAGTATTCATTCATCAGCGTCTGTCATGATGTCATCCATACATCCTATACTTACGTTAGTGTGTGTGTGTGTGTCAAGTGTTTGGCAAGTGTTTGGGCAGGGTGTTAAAGTGTGTGCTGTTAGTGTCGCGGTATGGGACTCTGTACCTAAAACTGTGTGTGTGTTGTGTGTGAGCAGACACTAACACACACATGATGTACAACATTAGTGCCTGTGTGTGTGTGTGTGTGTGTGTGTGTGTGTGTGTGTGTGTGTGTGTGTGTGTGTGTGTGTGTGTCTGTATGTGTGTGTGTGGTGTGTGTGTGTTTCCGACACCGTCTAAATGTCATAAACCCTTTTGCTGCACGATGCATTCACGTCGCCGTCATGTTGGAATAGACTTTCCGATGAATCGCCCGAGTTCTTTTCCGTCTCCCCTCTGCTCTGAAGCGGCTCTGTTTGTCTCTCCCTTCCTCCCCGTCTGCTCAGCGCTGTCCCCTCCCTCAACCCGCTCTCCTTCCTTTGTCATCGATAGCTGATACGGCTCAAAACAACACCCCCCCCCCCCTCCCCCCTCCCCCCCCCTCCCCCCTACACTCTGCTTTGTCATCGCTACTCTGCAGATTCACTCAGTATTCAATTCCCTCTCCCTTTGCACACCGCTGTCACATTCTTATTTCAACTAAACAATATTAAAAAAGCCCCGTCACCTCTTTCTGCCTTCCTGGATATAATGAAATCACTATAGAACACTCACGCTTCTATTGGCTAGCGGTTTAACACATTGTACGTGATTGGCTAAGGGGCGGGACATCTCTAAGCGGTTTGACCAATCACAACAGAGCCGGACAGCTAACCAATCAGAGCAGACTGGGCTCTGGTTTCAGACAGAGGGTGAAAAGAGGTGCTGCAGCACAGGCAGTATGAGAATAATAAAGAGCTTTTTGAACATTAAAGCATAGAGACATGTAGAGACACTACATACTGATATACACCTGAACATCAGCAGGAGAGGACTCTTTAAAGTAGAGACACTACATACTGATATACACCTGAACATCAGCAGGAGAGGACTCTTTAAAGTAGAGACACTACATACTGATATACACCTGAACATCAGCAGGAGAGGACTCTTTAAAGTAGAGACACTACATACTGATATACACCTGAACATCAGCAGGAGAGGACTCTTTAAAGTAGAGACACTACATACTGATATACACCTGAACATCAGCAGGAGAGGACTCTTTAAAGTAGAGACACTACATACTGATATACACCTGAACATCAGCAGGAGAGGACTCTTTAAAGTAGAGACACTACATACTGATATACACCTGAACATCAGCAGGAGAGGACTCTTTAAAGTAGAGACACTACATACTGATATACACCTGAACATCAGCAGGAGAGGACTCTTTAAAGTAGAGACACTACATCCTGATATACACCTGAACATCAGCAGGAGAGAACTCTTTAAAGTAGAGACACTACATACTGATATACACCTGAACATCAGCAGGAGAGGACTCTTTAAAGTAGAGACACTACATACTGATATACACCTGAACATCAGCAGGAGAGGACTCTTTAAAGTAGAGACCACTACATACTGATATACACCTGAACATCAGCAGGAGAGGACTCTTTAAAGTAGAGACACTACACACTGATATACACCTGAACATCAGCAGGAGAGAACTCTTTAAAGTAGAGACACTACATACTGATATACACCTGAACATCAGCAGGAGAGGACTCTTTAAAGTAGAGACACTACACACTGATATACACCTGAACATCAGCAGGAGAGGACTCTTTAAAGTAGAGACACGACATACTGATATACACCTGAACATCAGCAGGAGAGCACTCTTTAAAGTAGAGACACTACATACTGATAAAGTGTCTTGCCCAGGGACACAACGACATGCTGACTGCAGTGGGACTCGAACTTGATACCCCCTGATTCGAAGTCCAGCAATCTACCCACTGAGCCACAGCCGCCCAGACATGTCACAGTAGAGACATTTAAATAGCATATTATGTGACATCATTAACTGTTGTCTGGAGTTTCTGGGCTCCTTCACCTCTCTCCTCAAATACCATAGTTTCCAGTTTCACAAAAACAGCAGAGATTTGCTTCCTTGTCGTCTTTGCAGTTGCTCTCTCAAACCGCCTTGACCTTTTCCACACACACACACACACACACACACACACACACACACACACACACACACACACACACACACACACACACACACACACACACACACACACACACACACACACACACACACACACACACACACACACACACACACACACACACACACACACACACACACACGTCCCCTTTGGCTCAAACCAAACGGGTTAATCCCTCATCACTCGAACTGCGGACTGCGCTAACTCATTCAGAAGCGGCTCAGGTGTCCGTCCTGTTTCACACAAAGGACACCGGATCACGAGGCCGCTCAGACACAAGCCACAAACATGATGCGGGGTAAAACAGTTACGCGGACTAACCCGTCTGTTGTTCTTTCCTCTACAGCTTTCCATCTGTTAAATCATTTGAGCTAATGCTGCTAACCCACAGAGGAAACCGAGCTTTCATTCAGCATATTCAGGTTTACACCAGCACTGAAACACATGAGCATGCTCAGTTGAACTCTCACACACACTATTTTATGAACGTATAGATTCACACGTAAAGTATTATCCTACTGTGGTGGCGTTTTAATCCTTGTCTACATGTTAAAGGTGGGGTAGGTAAGTCTGAGAAACCGGCTCGAGATCGCTAGAATTTGAAAATACACACACGAACGCGCACATGACCAATGAGGGCACGAGATAAGTTTGTGCCCCGAGGGAAGGCTGACAGGCAGGCAGGCCGTTGTACTTTTTACAGTATTACGGCTTCTACAGATGATTTTTTTGTATGGATTTGTTGTCAAAGCACTTCAGATATTCATTGCTATCGGGATGTTAAGAGCATTCCATGGAATATAACAACAAGTGTATCTCGAGCCGGTTTCTGAAACTTACCTACCCCACCTTTAATAGCCACCTCTCTGTCGGGGTTGGGGGTTTTGATTAAGCGGAGATCGTGGTTGAATTAGATGAGCTTCATTGATTGGTCCAGACGGCGTATAAACAGGAGGACACGTTTCTTCGCTTCATACTTAATAAAAGTCTCCAAAAGAACAAAAAGAACACGGTCAAAAGACTTCCCCGTCTCATCACCATCAGCTGTGTCCTAGCAACCGACCATATGTAGGCATATAGCCATGACACTGACGCACATCTCGCAACAAATAAGTGAGCCTTAAATTAATACATTTTAAAACCATAGTGTGATTAATTAAGAGTTCAATCTACTTTATTATTAAGCCTAACATTCAGACAATGACTAAATGGAAATGGCTCCAACACCTACAGCACAGCGTACAGAGAAGACATGATATGTTTAGGTTTTTACTAACAGTATTCCTTCATTTTTAGAAATGTAATCTGTTACTCCCCAGGCCTGGTAACGATTGAATTCCTCACAGCAGTCTGCATTAAAACACTTTGGACCTTTGCATAGTCGTGCAGGCGAGGAAAACTAACGTGTGGTTTTTAGTTTTTATGACCAACTGAATTGTTTCTTGCCCATGAAACGTCTGTCTGGAGAGCTTCCTGAATGTTTCCAGTGTTTTATCACTTTTTGGCTTCTCTGACCTAAAAGAAGAATACCATTGTCACCGTGTGCTCTTAACTCTTCTATTGTGACCGTTTGTGCTTTAATAAATGTCTACAGTGAGGTCGTAGAAACCCAACGTTTACATTTCCCTTATCTCTCTTCTCTTTTGTTTTCCTCTCCAGGGTCGACATGTCAAGACGGGACAGCTGGCGGCCATCAAGGTCATGGACGTCACTGAGGTCAGTCTGAAGCGCTTCATGTATACTTTTGATGTTTTGTTGCCATTTTGCCAGGATGCCATCGTGAAGGAGTCGCTACGTGCGTCACGATAATGTGCGTCATGATTTTTCTTAAGAGGGTCAATATCCCTGAAGGGGATTTCATGATTTATGAACATTTTAAAAGATTTTCAGTTAAAATTCACATGTATTTTATTATGTTAGGAATGCATGTTGCACCTGTTGTTAATTACCCACAAGCAGACAATGTGGGAGCACGTCCAAAGGGGCGGATTAGGAAAAGAAAATGCTACTTTCAAGCGTCTTTGAGTTGTGAAAAGCGCTATATAAATAAAATGCATTATTATTATTACTTTCTTTATTATAAATTACTCACATTTTACTTGAATTAAAATGCAATGGGTGGTGCATTGGACGTCCTCGTATACAAGACTAAACAAAAAATCCAGAAAATATATTTAATAATGCAATTTAATGGGAATATATATAATTTAGACTTGTATGAAAAACCCTTTATGGTTTGTTTTTGCTAAGTAAACAAAGCAGATGCATGATTTGAGTGCAGGACACCAACACGCATCCTCCAGGGGGATCGACCCTCTAGCATTTTTCTTTTATTGCCCCCCGCCAACTTTATCAGCCTTCCCACACCGTCATGGATCAAAAAGAGCATTTTATTGCCTGTGAACCAATCGTATTGTTCGCAGCCAGCCGGCTAAACAGCAGTCGCCATTTCTGCAGGGTTTATGAGGAATGTTGGAAAACTGAAAAGCTTTGCTCTCTTTCTATCTTACACCTGGGGGTCCGCGGGGTCTTAACACGTATTACAAGTTGATAAATCAATTAGCGAAAATGAAGGCTATTAAAAAGTATTAAACGGCATTTTCCAAGGTGTTAAATGTTGTAGCTTGTTTCTAATAAGTATATGAATGGTCCAGAGAGGTTGTGTTCTACAGTCTGCCTGAATGTAGTCATTGGCTTGATAGCGTGCGAAGGTCAGTTTACGCCGGTTGCTAAGCAACATCGTTATGGGGAAATGCAAGTCTGTGTCCAAATGGTTGGAAGATAAGGAGGAAGGACAATCAATACTGTATATAGTCAATGTGAGGTAAAGTGTGTCGCCAAGGTAACCGGTTAGAACTCAAAGTGGCCATGAGGTATTAAGATGTATGGAAAGGGTCTTAAACAAGGACTTAAAAGGAATTACATCTGACTTCAGGACTCCTGCATCTACCCTGACATAACAGTAAATGAAGCAATATGGTTCTGTTGACTGTTGACAGAGATGTTTCACCCAGCTGTACAGTCTCCACAGAGAGAATTTAAAGTATGGTAGTAAAATGGGATATACACATGTGAATGCATGAGGTGAGACCAATATAGCTCCATCAGCTCTGCAGTCATGAACTTTTGCAGATCTGGAAGTGATCCCAGATGTCATTACAGCTGTTGGCCTAAATCAGTTTAATTCTTTACTCAGGCTTTCATCAAAACACTTAACACCAAAACAAACGGACTCCCCTCTCTCCCTCTCTCCCTCTCTCTCCCGCCGCGCTGCCCCCTCAATGTTTTCTGTCCAAAAATAGTCATAATTTTCAGGCTTAGATTCACACCGTCTCAAACCCTCTTAGTGTTTTTCTTTTAAGAGTCTGTGTCCAAGCTCAACAGATTTTCAATTTCCCAAGAGACACTTAAGCCAATAGTCTTAAAGATTGCAGGAGGTCGTGTGTGTGTGTGGACTAGCATTACTACACTTGTGGGGACCTACATCTGTTTACATAGTCAGGTGTGGGGACTCGCCTCCCTTATGGGGACAAATTGGAGGTCCTCATAAGGGGGATCATTACTTTTAGGGTGAAGACTTGGTTAGGGTTAGGGTTAGGCATGTGTTGGTTATGGTTATGGTTAGGATAAGTCTCTAGGAAATGCATGTAAGTCAATGTAATGTCCCCTGAAGTGATGTATACATGGTGTGTGTGTGTGTGTGTGTGTGTGTGTGTGTGTGTGTGTGTGTGTGTGTGTGTGTGTGTGTGTGTGTGTGTGTGTGTGTGTGTGTGTGTGTGTGTGTGTGTGTGTGTGTGTGTGTGTGTGTGTGTGTGTGTGTGTGTGTGTGTGTGTGTGTGTGTGTGTGTGTGTGTGTGTGTGTGTGTGTGTGTGTGTGTGTGTGTGTGTGTGTGTGTGTGTGTGTGTGTGTGTGTGTGTGTGTGCCCACGCTGGCCAGCTTGTGTAAAGTTGACTCAGAGCTGTGTGTGTAATTGTAGCCAGTGTGTCTACATGCAGAAACGTCCTGTTAGTCTCATAAAACTACATCTCAGACGTCGACGGTGGTGGAGTGAGTGTCTCGTGTTACTCATCATTGAATGAATAACCAAATGAGACAACGTGGAAAAATGTTCACAAACACACATCTGAAGTCACTTGACCTGTTCCTGCCTGAGAGAGGATGAGCGTATCACCCAGCCTCTCACTAAGCTGGTAACAATGCAATGAGATCGACATCGTTTAACGAACGCCGTAAAGTTATGAATCAGCTCCGTAAATCTGACGGGAACATTCGCGTCGTGTCGGTTTGAGCCACCGATCTTCAAACACAAGACATGAAGTCATTGATTTTGTGAGTATATATTGATTAAAGCCGCCTCTAAGCCTTGTCCCGCCTTCACTGAGTACACTGCAGAGAGGTGTACGTGTGAAGACACTCTGTAGTGGCTGCAGCTTCTGATGAGTATATTTCTCTTTAGCTGCCGATCCGGCCTGCGACCGCCGGACACGTCTCGCTTAGCAACCAAGTGCAATATTGAGACTCTGAGTTTGGGAGTAGCCTGCAGGCAAATCAAATCTCCATCTCCAACTGTAGGGATTAAAGAGGAAGGACGAGGACCAGTTAGCGGGAAGATGTGTTCGTACGAGCTGACGGGCTGAAGAGAATCACACGTGGAGAGAATATTACTGACATGGCGGTTCATTTATTCCCCCTCGCCCCTCAGTCTGTTTACAGAGGTCCGTTTCCACGCGATGCAGCCGTTTTCCAAAGTAAACACTGCCAGGTCGCCTGGACGCAGAGGAAGCTATTTGCATTGGAGAAGATTGGGATATTTACACACACACACACACACACACACACACACACACACACACACACACACACACACACACACACACACACACACACACACACACACACACAGTGACAGCCGGGTGTGTGTGTGTATGGTGGGGCCACAGGAACTTTCACATGTCACGATGCAAAACAACACAGCCATGCATCTCCTTTCCTGTGTGTGTGTGTGTGTGTGTGTGTGTGTGTGCCCGTGCACTCTCTTCCCTCTGTGCACGTCTCAGCATATGTTCTCTGACCCACATACCACTTCCTGTTCCATATGCAGAGTGGAAGAGAGGCCGAGGAAGAAGAGAGGATGAGATTCAGCGTGTGCGGAGCTGGGATTTAAACATTTCAACGCTTATAATAATTGAACTAATTGATATTCTGTCGGCATGTCATGGTTCACGGTCATGGCTGTCGCTGACCAAATCACTTCGAAATCAACGAACCCTAAACCTGAGTTTCTCCAATAGAACACCACTTTAAATCTGATGCTTGAAAGCGTAGAAAAGACTCGTTCTCGCTGTTGAATAAGATCAAAAGGAGAGATGGGGGCGGCTTTACATACAATTGAGTTTAGCCTCAAATACACTTTGATCATGTTTCGGTTTCAGATCCCCTCCGTGTCTTTCTCAAAGGAAAAGGCTATGGCTTTTTTTAAATCTTGTTTATGCACAGCAGCACTTTCATTTTAAGGTGAACACCTGACACCCAAAACATAACATGAGGTGTGTCGGACTGGCCGCACAACAACCAGGGAGGGAAGAGAAGACGGGCCGAAGCTGAGCGAGGGAAACCTGAGACGCTGAGAGGCTGAGCGGATCATAAACCTGAGTGTTTCCTCCTCGGAGAAGGTTCATCTGAAGTGCAGTGGGATTATAGGAGGAGCCACCGTTACTCTCTTCTCCTCGTCGCTCAATCTCGACGTCTTTTCCGTTTTGTCAGTTCATCCTCTCCGTTTCATTCTTCTTCTTTATTTTCTTTAGCAGATTCTCGCCCGTGTTTTCCCCCTTCTCTATCTGTTGGCACCTTCCCTCGTCTCGCTCTCTTTCCTCTCCATCTCTCCGCCTCCGTTTTCTTCAGGGAATAAAAGACAGAAAAGGTGAAGTCATCCTCCTCCTTGATATAAAACAGGGAGGGAGAAATGTTTCTGCTGCAGCTCTGAGTCTCTGCTGTTGACTCAATAGGAAAACATCCTGCTAGTAATCCCCATTTTTCAAAAAGGTAACAGTAATCTGATTACATCTTTTTTTATACGGGGAACCAGAGGTGTGGACTCGAGTCACATGACTTGGGGTGTACGGTTTAACCATGTCCTGGATGTAGGAAGGGTCAGATCCATTCCCACATGGTACGCTAGTACCAGTGTCTTGAAGTGGATTCTAGCAGTTACCGGAAGCCAGTGGAGGGAGCGGAGGAGCGGAGTGGTTACATTACATTTGGTGAAAAGCACTTAATGACTTGTTCAAATTTAGGACTTGGACTTGACTTGAACTTGCCCATCCTGACTTGAGACTTGACTCGGACTTGAGCGCAAAGACTTGAGACTTGACTCGGACTTGAGCGCAAAGACTTGAGACTTGACTCGGAATTGAGCGCAAAGACTTGAGACTCAGACTTGAGCGCAAAGACTTGAGACTTGACTCGGACTTGAGCGCAAAGACTTGAGACTTGACTCGGACTTGAGCGCAAAGACTTGAGACTTGACTCGGACTTGAGCGCAAAGACTTGAGACTTGACTCGGACTTGAGCGCAAAGACTTGAGACTTGACTCGGACTTGAGCGCAAAGACTTGAGACTTGACTCGGACTTGACCCCAAAGACTTGAGACTTGACTCGGACTTGAGCGCAAAGACTTGAGACTTGACTCGGACTTGCAAAACAATGACTTGGTCCCACCTCTGCGGGGAACACGGTAACTTGTTCTTTGTATCCTGATTATATAATGTCACCCCCAAGCACCGCTTTAGACCCGGTAAAGACAGATGTGTAATTTATGATTTAGGCTATACATAACATTTGATTTATTGATGCCTTTAGAGACATGTCAACCTCTCTTGTCCTTTTGTCGAATCGAGTGTCTCCTCTTCTCAGCTTCCATTTTCCATCCCGCTCCCCTCCCCCCCAGGAGGTCGCGGTTCTGTTCGCTCCGATCCACATTGTGTGCTTCAGCAGCAATATGGCCGCCGCCGCCGCCGAGTCTCCCCACCATTTCATAACCCAGGAATGATAATAAGTAGCTTCAGGACGCCTTGTTTTTCACTGCGAGTGTATCAGGGGAAAGTGAGACACAAAGACAGACAGAGAGGAGGACACAGAGGAGGGGTGGTGGGTGGTGGGTGTCCTTTACGAGAGGATAGAAGTCATTATAGGAGCGTGATGGAGGGTCCAGAATAAATGAACAGCGTACGAAACGAGACGAAGAAGAACGTATGATGGAGAGAGGGTGCTGTCTCCTTGTCGAAGCAGCTGTATCCTGACATGCAGGTCGCTTTCTGTCTATCACACACACACGCATTGGTCTGTGTGTGTGTGTGTGTGTGTGTGTGTGTGTGTGGAATCCTAATGATGCTTTCTAACAGACTGACTGTGTGTCTGCTGGAGCTCAGCGTTGAACACTGTCAGGTTCTGAAAACAGCTGGTCGCAGATTCTCGTACTGAAATAAATAAACGAGTCATCGCACAGAATATCGAGCGTCAAACAATTCCTACTTTATTATTAAATGCTAACATATTCCATGTTTCTAAAAGTCGGGCATGTTTCAAGTACAAATGAATCTTTAATGAGTATTTTCTACGATTTTCTTACAATCTCAGAATAACTTGTTGTAATAGTTTATTCGTCGTACGCGTTATTCACATATTTCCACATGTAATGCGTTGTCTTGTTGATTGAATAACGGCACAATACATTTTTGATTGAACTTGACTCAAATGAGGATTTTCTAGCCTGACTTATTTTATGAAAAGAATAACGAAATGAAAAGTAAGGTATTTTAGAAGTTGACCTTTCCTTCGGGCATCATCGTGGTTAGCTGGACTTTTGCATACGTTTTGGCCGCTATAACCATTCCTATCATTTTGTCCACTCCCTCTTCAACGTATGTTTTATTGCGAGGCACGTGACTTTACATCATGTCCATTTATTATTTAAATAGCTGATTTAGTTATCTCATTGGGATATATAACATATAGGAAAGTAACCATTCTTGTGTTGGCTCAGTTGAAGCGACTCCCGTTCCTCTTTAATCCATACCATCTTTACGAAGTGGTAAATATTGACTCCCTTCTCCGCCACGCTGTCCTTCAGCAGCTGTAATTACGCCGACTCGTTCCAAAAATGTTCACATGACCGACAATTTGTGGGCGATGAGATCTTCTGTCGACCACAAGAGGAACTGTTTGACGACTTTTCTGCATATTTCAGAGTCAGACAGACCCATCACTGTGGCCCAATCCCAAACCACGCCCGACACCCTACCCCTACACACTCCGTGGAGTGACACTCGCAGCTCAACGAGGCTCCCTCTGTCAGATGGAGGGAGTAAACACAGCAGCAAGCTTTGGGATGGCCTCCCCTCTCTCCGGCAGAAACAGGCAGAAACAGGAATTAAAGATTATCCTGCGGGCCTAAATTAAATCCACCACGGGCCTGATTTGGCCCCCGGGCCTCGAGTTTGAAACATGTGATTTAACACTTATCATTTCCTGCACCAAAAAAACACAACAAGTATTTTGGCAGCCAGCAGACTGAGGTAGCGCCCTGCAGTCATACATAGAAGGGCTTGATGAGGTGTTGGCAGTCGCCACGCTGCAATCACTCACCCCTTAGTTACTATAGGTGCATTCAAACAGGTAGGTAGTGTGCCTCTTGCCGTAAAGACGGATATATAACCCAACAGTTCCATCACCCCATGCCAGTGTTGGGATTTTGAATCATTTTAATAATCTCATGAAACTGTTTTTAGTCCCTTTGCGTGACACAGTATTTCCTCTGCAGCTAAAACAGGGGATTAGAGGGAGATACATGGAGGCTACTGTTGGAGGAATAAGAGATAGTAGAAGCCCCTAAAAGTTGAGGTAACAAACACAAGGTAGAACAAAGCACAACCATGTTATTTAATAAGTCCAGTTTTTTTTAAGTGGATGGTTGTATAAAAGTATTTGGCTTTTGGTTACTGTTTGGGACCCTCCCATAACCGAACATAGTGAACATGGGGTCTTCTCCAAAGGGGATTGTGTCTGCCTTATATCTCTGGAAACAATGATCTAGAAATCCACCAAATCTAGATTAGATGTTCACAGAGAGGCAAAGCATACAATAGTACACAGATTATCATACCTTTTACCATCTTTGTAATATATTGAGTTAAACACACGGATGGGAAGAGTGGGAAAAAGAAAATCTAAAAGGTATGTTTAAACGTCATGATTAAAGAAAGGACACCCACAAATGTAATTTATTTGTAATAGAGACCGCTACTCTTTCATAAAGGAAGGTTATCTGACTATTCAGGAAGGACACAAAGCATAGTTTAAACTATACTATTTATACATACTCAATACTGTGGGTAATCCCCACAGGAGCAATTTGGGGTGAAGTGTCTAAAGGCCCTGACACACCAAGCAGTCACCAGAGGACTAGCCGACGCTGAAGTCGGCTGTTGCCTGGCCGTGTTCTCCTGCGTTTTGGCCATGTGTCGCACGGGAACACACCGCACCGACTTCAGTGCGTGAGTGGCAATAACTCTCCTTACCAGCAGGCGGCGGTAGTGTGTATTCGTCATTCAAAAGAGGCAACAACCGGAAGACAGAGAAGAAGAAGAGTATCTTTTCTCCGTAATATCATACAGAGCTGGCCTCTCCTGGATCAAGGTGATGAGCAGGTCTTCGTTTGCATCATTCCAGATCGCCATGATGAGATGAAAATGAATAGCAGTCTGTGTGTGCCTTCTTAAATCGTTTGTTTACGTCCCTCACTTCCGCTTCGCTTCTCATGCACTGATTTGCTAGCTGAACAGCCAATCAGAGTGATTATTTGGTCCGACTGCCAGACCCGATGCATGGCCGATTCAACATGTTGAATCGGCCATGCATCGGGTCTGGCACTCCAAATAAGGCGTGTCACGGTCGACGGTGCGGGACACACCAACCTGACTACGGCGCCGCGAATGCCCGACAGCCTCTGACGGCCTCTGACTCCCAAAATCGGGTTGGTGTGTCAGGGCCTTAAGGGACACAACGACATGCTGACTGCAGTGGGGTTTGAACCTGTGCCCCCCTGATCCCAACACCAACGCACTAACGCACTGCGCCACAGCCTCCCTGACAGTGATGTTAAAACAAGCACATTCTTCGCATCCTCTTGTTTAGCATGCTGATGTTAGCATGCTGATGTTAGCATTCATCTCACTGCTAAAACATCTGTTCAACAAAATGCCAAAGGTTCATGAGCTTCAAAATGAAAAGCCAAGCAGATTTTCCTCTCGGTTCCTCAGAGGGTTTTTTCTCTTTGTGGACATGCGGCGGTTCTGCAGGAGTCCGAGCTGCTGCCTGCTTATCGAGCAGCTGTTTTAACGGTGGAAATGTCATGTCTGCCGCGTTCGGCCTGAGGGATAAGAAGCAAAACGCTCGCTAATAAATGTCACACGGCCTCAGCGACGGAGGCATTATCACCTGATCTTGTTTTGTGTCTGAGTCTGTTCTGTAATATCCTGAGAGAGCGGGAGGAGAGAGACGGGGGCTAGTTCGCCTCTGCTTTCATTTCCAGTTCCGCCTGTATCTGCATGTTTGTTTGTTCGGGTGATATCCGCTTATTAGACTGCTCTGGGCACTGTTTGTTTACTCGCCTCGGTCTAGAACACAGCTTTGCAGACCAGAACCACCAAAACCCATATCTATAAAGAAGTATTTCCTCCACACTAATGATTGTCTCTCTGTCTTTATAGGATGAAGAGGAGGAAATTAAGCTGGAGATCAACATGCTGAAGAAGTACTCCCACCACAGAAACATAGCCACGTACTACGGAGCGTTCATCAAGAAGAGTCCGCCGGGACACGACGACCAGCTATGGGTGAGTAGATTTCTAATATTCATTTATGTATCATTTATATTCATTTATAGCACGCAGACCCGGACTGGCCATCGGGAGGACCGGGAGGTTTCCCGATGGCCCTGCCTGCTAAGTGGCCTGCTGGCCTGAGGAATTCTTTTTTATGTATGTATTGTGAACGCAACGCTGCGCAAATGTGGGTCTACCTCTGCCTCACAGAGGGTGACTGGCTGTCTACATGATGTGGCCTGCCGACATGGCCACTTTCATACAGACCATACCAATGCCCTCGATTGGTCTCTGTGTGTCATTCAAGCTCGGGAGGGTGTGTGTTATGTGTGGCGCGAGCGAGCGAGAGAGAAAGCGCACGCACCGGTTACGTGTATTGTTGTTGTTAGCATCTGGTGCTAGCTAGCTGCGCTAACGGATATAATGAGCTGTCAACAAGGTGGGGGAGAGTCCTCTGCTGTCAGACTGAGAGACTGATGACTACAGCTCAGGTGAGGTACAGGACTCTGAGTGTTTAGATAGTTAACTTAGTCTAAGTTCTCTGTGGGTCTCAAACGGATTGGTCACCATTTATGCAAACACATATTTCCATTTGAAGCGGGAGTGATTAGTAACATAAGCATGAATAATAATAAAAAACGTTAACTAGGTGAAAAAAGGCGAGATAAACTTTAAAACTTGTTGAGAGCTAAAACTAGTCTGTGCTGCTGCCTCCAAGAGGAGCAGGGGGAGACGGGGGAGACAGGTGAGGCTGATTCAGGAGCACAGACACACTCACAACTATAAATGAACCAAAAACAAATAAATAAACAAGTTTCAATGTTTTTTCATATTGGATATGGTATGTTATTGGTTATGGCCATGTTCTTATGATTTTATGATTATTTAAATGTATACAGTTCTGTTTCATATGTGTGTAGTCTCTTTATTTCCCCCTCAAAGTGCACCAGATTGATGCATTTAAGTCCAACATTTAAAAAAACAAATCTTACCGGGGGAGCATGCCCCCGGACCCCCCTATAGGATTTGAGGTCCACCTCCACTTAAAATGTTCACATGGATAGGTTCCTAAATAGATTTGCAATAAAAATAAATAGTAACCCATCTCCATATGTTTATTCTGGGGTAGTAGATTTAGAGGGCTATCACTATGGGCAGCAACGCTGTAAATATTGACAAATAAATCCAGGAAAATGGCACAAAAGAAAACTGGTAGTGGCCTGTCTGGGTGTATAACTCCCGGCCTGACTTATTGTCCCAGTCCGTTCCTGTAGCAAAGTGCTTCGAGTTAAACTAAACGTCGTACTGCACCGTGTGGATGTTCTACATCAATGAATGAGTGCCTCGCTGCACCTTAATACGCTGCTCCATGCTAAATAAAACCAAAGACTTGACTCATAATGCTGACTCACCAGGAAGTCATCTCATTTCAGATCCGACCAAGTCGGCAAAAAGATAACAAAGCAAATCACAAATGAATACAGACTGACAGTTGGTGACAAAATGAATGTGTTTTATTGATTAGTGGTAACATGCTCAGATGGTCGAAGTTCATATTAGATAGTGTGTGTGTGTGTGTGTGTGTGTGTGTGTGTGTGTGTGTTGTGTGTGTGTGTGTGTGTGTGTGTGTGTGTGTGTGTGTGTGTGTGTGTGTGTGTGTGTGTGTGTGTGTGTGTGTGTGTGTGTGTGTGTGTGTGTGTGTGTGTGTGTGTGTGTGTGTGTGTGTGTGTGTGTGTGTGTGTGTGTGTGTGTGTGTGTGTGTGTGTGTGTGTGTGTGTGTGTGTGTGTGTGTGTTATGTGCACTATAGGTACATTAAAACACGTAGGTAGTGTGCTGCTAACAGTAAAAACAGATGTAAAGACAGATATAACTTAGCAGTCCCATAACCCCATGCCAGTGTTGTGATTTTGCTGCACTTTGAATCATTTTAATAATCTCATGTAACTGTTTTTAGTCCCTTTGCGTGACACAGTATTTCCTCTGCAGCTACAATGAGGATTAGAGGAAGATACATGTAGGCTACTGTTGGATAAGTCACACAGAGTAGATGAACCAAGGCCGCTAAAAGTTGAGGTAACATACACAAGGTAGAACAAAGCACAACCATGTTATCCCATGGCTTTACTAAGTCCTGTGTGTGTGTGTGTGTGTGTGTGTGTGTGTGTGTGTGTGTGTGTGTGTGTGTGTGTGTGTGTGTGTGTGTGTGTGTGTGTGTGTGTGTGTGTGTGTGTGTGTGTGTGTGTGTGTGTGTGTGTGTGTGTGTGTGTGTGTGTGTGTGTGTGTGTGTGTGTGTGTGTGTGTGTGTGTGTGTGTGTGTGTGTGTGTGTGTGTGTGTGTGTGTGTGTGTGTGTGTGTGTGGCCTCAGTCTTCTCACTGTCCTCTCTTCTCTCCTGCAGCTGGTGATGGAGTTCTGTGGCGCGGGATCAATCACAGATCTGGTGAAAAACACTAAAGGAAACACGCTGAAGGAGGACTGGATCGCATACATCTCCAGGGAGATCCTCCGGGTCCGTCACAACGCATTCATCACTATTTCACATTACTGATCAGACGTACTGTAGCGGGCAAGCTAAACACACTATGAACTATGACCGAGTGTTTGAATGCTGTCAAAGCTCAGAAAACCCTAAAACTTGCTTGTAAAGCGTCTCGTAGCTCCGCTTAAAGCGCTACACACATGCCATGAAGCGTCTGAAAGGGCAAATGTCCGATAGACAGGACAGGAGTCTGGTTCAGTATTGTTGCAGTACGTTGAACTAAAAGCGAACAGCATGTGAAACGTTTGTTTCCTTCTCTCCTCCGCACAGGGATTGGCTCACTTGCACGCTCACCACGTCATCCACCGTGACATCAAGGGCCAGAACGTGCTGCTGACTGAAAACGCTGAAGTCAAGCTGGGTGAGAGCCTGGAGACTTTAGAGACGGTTTGAGTGCACAGGTGTAGTCGAACACAGCAAGTGAACCTATGGCATACTTTACTACTATTTCGTGTCATAAAGTGAACTGTGATGTTATTATAATGTATCTGAATGTTTGTGAATGTCAGCTTACTTAAGTTGTGAATGGGGGAAAGATGCCTTAAAGAATGTAAAGTGCTTTGAGGGGTTTGGATAAAACACCATTACATACAGTCCATTTACTGTGAAAAGGGAATTCATTTAACTCGGTGAACCGTACAGAAACAATAAGCAAATCGGCCCACGTCAACATGTCAACAACTCAGAGGTCTGTAACCGGGGGCCTGCACTACGAAGCCGGTTCAACCTAACCTGGATATGTTTGAGTTAGCCGGTTGGCCTAATCCAAAACATACGCGCTCTCGCTAAACGGTACTACGACGCGGGTTATCAAGTGGATCGCTCAAGCCAGCCGTGTCCTATCTAGTTAGGTGCGCGTTCACATGAGAGGGGTGGTATCTGGAGCATTCGACCAATCACAGACATGGAGAAGCGCACTGACAGCGCAGCGTCATACTTCCTGAATGAAAAGTCAACTGTATGAATGAATGAAAACTTTATTACAGACTCAGGGTCCAGATAAATAATAATAATGTCTAATAATAATATTAGACATATGAAGAAGTTAAACTTTAAACATCCATGACTTAAACACTTTATCCAGGATCAAAGCCACATAGCTGCACCTGCAAGGTGAATACAGCTGGTAACAGAAAAAGTGTTTGAATGCGTACATAACAGGTTTATGATATCACTGCCCCGTCTAACACACGATCTGACTTTAATTACATTTGACTCGAGTGTTTCCTCAACTTAATGTGTTGCTTAAAATAATACTTCTGCATCCAGTCTGTGACACTGTGAGTGTTGCACGGCCAGATACGGCTCAGCTGACTCAGATCAGGAGATATGTGATACATTATGAAGTGATATGCCGCGGACTGTACTTAATGTTACTCTGATCCGGTTACTTATGTTGTGACAGATATTTAAGTAAGCTTTCTTAACGCTAATGTTATAATAGTCAGATTGCTCTGAAGATGGAGGTGATATTCTGTTCATGTTCACGTTCACACAGTCGGTGATTTTTGCCGGCCGTCTTTCCTGCGACGGCAGCTTTTCTGTATTTCCTTTCTCCTGTAATATGACTTGATCGCTTTAAACTCCGCACACTGAGCTCTGATTGGTCAGCAGGCAGTGCTTTCACTGAGTTGAGCTCTCAGCCTGCAACCTCACCTGCTCCGGGGCAGGTTAGCCGCTCAGCATAAGTTACCATGGAGATCTAGCCGCTAAAAAGAGAACCAGCGTCGTAGGACCGGAAACCCAGAGTTTCCCTTGAAGTTAGCCGCTAAGCGAAAATCCTGCTTCGTAGTACAGGCCTCCGGCGTCTTCTGATAACGTGAGAGTGAAAGACACTTTGGTGCCAATCCCACATGATCTAATGTCTGCAGTTCGGCAGCCTCACCGTCCAGGCCTGATACTCAGTTAGTTTACAGGTCATTTAATGTTTCTGAAACTGGAAATCACATTTTATTTATGATCCCTGAAATGCTTTGACACTCTCCAATCTTGTTTTGATTTCTTGACTTTGATTAGATAACCGTATGTAATGAGATTACTCTCGAGACCTTGTTTATTGCTCTCCTGTCTCCGCTGTGGTCACAATGAAACACTTTGTAGAGACACAGACACGTAACCTTTACACTCTGGTTTCGAGTGTGTTGCTTTAAATGTGACAAGAGAACGAGGGACATTTTAATTTACAAGGCTACGATCAGAAGAAGCTGAATCTGTTATTTGGCTCGGGCTGGAATCTGAATGACCCCTCTCACATCATTCCTCTGCTCTCAGGATCTGAAGTGTTTTAATTACATTTCAGTATTATAAGTTTGTTCCTGGTGGTACATTTACTCAAGTAATGTACCTAAGTACTGCTTCGACACACTTTATATTTTCATTTAATATTCTTCTGCTCTAGCATTTTGGAGGTGAATATTACACTTTTTACTCCACTGCGTTTATTTAACATGGTTTACTTATGCATATTTACAAAAACGTCCCAAATTGGGATCAATAAAGTAAATCTTAATCTTATATAATAATAATAATAATACATTTTATTTTTAGGCGCCTTTCATGACACCCAAGGACACTGTACCTTTAAAAAAAAAAAAAAAAAAAAGTATCTAAATATATCTCAACTTTTACAGTAGTATTGTGAAAAGAACTATTGTGCAAACTGAGTACTTTGTTACTTTAAGTACATGTACCTGATAAAAACTTATTTTCTTTTACTCAAGTAATGTTTTCACGACATAATTTAAGGACTTTTACTTGTTATAAAGCATTCAAGCACATTCATGTCTCTACTTTGACTTAAGGAAAGGATTTGAGTACGTCTTCCACATTTTACCTTTGTCTAACATGTATTTGCGTATGACACTACTCGGGTACGATTTGTTTTGGTTCTCAGACACTGTATAGAAACAACTTTCTTAATGTTCGTTTCATAATTAATGTCCCTTTCTTTTCCCAGTGGACTTCGGTGTGAGCGCTCAGCTGGACCGCACGGTGGGGCGGAGGAACACCTTCATCGGGACGCCGTACTGGATGGCCCCGGAGGTCATCGCCTGCGACGAAAACCCAGACGCTACCTACGACTACAGGGTGAGGAACCCGAGTTCAACTAACACGAGATCTGCTGTTTAACATTACAACATGGGCGGTGTGCAGAGAAATAGAGATAGTTAATAGAAGTAAAAATAACAAGAATGAATCCCAGGAAAGTGAGAAAATAGTCCCCATCATGAAGTAAAGTAAAACTCCCAGATCTTCCATATTTAAAAAAGAAAACCGGTGTATTTATTTATACAGTTTAATATTAAAGCCTCTCGTTTCGGTTTATTTTCCTAATTAAAAGTTCTGAACAGTTTAATAACAACAAATACAACAAAACATATTTTCCTTCAGACACTTGTGTTTTTTTTACACTTTGATGTTCTGACATAAAATTGACTGGAATTCTTTTTGTGGATTGATATTATTGCACATACTGTAGTCCCTTGATCAGAGTGTTCTCCTTAGCAACAGGCTGTTCTCCTTAGCAACGGTCTGTTAGCGAAAAATATCTGACCTCTGCAATGTTCAAATTGACCAATCAGAATCGAGTATTCATTCAAGCTGTGTATTAACTCCTCTCCCCCCTTCAGAGTGACCTGTGGTCCGTTGGAATCACCGCCATAGAGATGGCTGAAGGAGCTCCACGTAAGTTCGCATCACATTCAGGTTTCAAAAACTATAAATCATTTAAAAAGTAAACTATTTTTAACTTTTATGTATTTGTTTTGCTCTTCTCTCTTTTGTTTCTTCTAGCTCTTTGTGACATGCATCCAATGAGAGCTCTCTTCCTCATTCCTAGAAATCCTCCTCCTCGACTCAAGTCTAAAAAATGGTGGGCTTCAGTTTTTAATCTTTTCCACTCTCGTCATGTAAGGGAAAATGTGAATCAAGGCACTTAATCCACTGCTACATCCTAAATAAACCAACCGCTTGACTCATAATGTTGATTTGAAAATGATCGTATTGCTTCAGCCTAAGAAATAAAGCCACGTAAATTAAAATGACGGCAGCACAGATCAAGGATTTCTGTAACTGTCCACGTCTGTTCATATTTTATTTTCCGGTAACCAGTCTTTAAACACTGCCAGAGCCCATACTGTGTTCTGTTAGCATTTACTTCCTGTCTGTCTTCTTATGTGGATTTCTCTGACGTGCAGTCTACTCTGCTTAGCAACAGTCTGCTCTCCTTAGCAACGGACTACTCCCCTTAGCAACGGTCTGTTATAAAACAATTGCAGACCCGTGGAATGTCCAAATCGACCAATCAGAATCAAGTTAGCTGTGTTATAAAAAAGTATATTGTATTTCACATTTTAACTCAAAACATCACATTTAACCTCAACAGGTCGAAGAAGTTCTTCAGCTTCATCGAGGGCTGCCTGGTGAAGAACTACACCCAGCGCCCCCCCACCGACCAGCTGCTCAAACACCCGTACATCCGGGACCAGCCCAACGAGAGGCAGGTGCGCATCCAGCTGAAGGACCACATCGACCGCACCAAGAAGAAGAGGGGCGAGAAGGGTGAGAACATCCAACGCTTTACCATTACACTTTCCTCTAATGTTACATTTAAGCTTAAACTATTATTTTATTACTAGGAGAAAAATGTAACTGTTGGTTTACAATAAAACGTTACATTTAACTAGGGATGTCAGTCGATTAACATATTTTAATGTCCATAGTTAATCGCGATTAATCGCAAATTAATCGCACATTTTTTTATCTGTTCTAAATGTACCTTAGAAGAATATTTTTCAAGTTTTTAATACTCTCATCAACATATGAGTGGACAAATATGCTTTATGCAAATGTTTGTTTATTATCATTGTAACAATGACAAATATTCTCCTGAATATTTTCAATACAACAACCTGGAACCTCTCTCTCTCTCTCTCTCTCTCTCTCTCTCTCTCTCTCTCTCTCTCTCTCTCTCTCTCTCTCTCTCTCTCTCTCTCTCTCTCTCTCTCCACCCAGTCTACTTCTCTGCACTGAGCCAGTGGCTCAAACAGACAAGCCTGTTTACAGTTGTCGGCGAAATGCTGCTCCTCTGTCTTCATACCAGTCAAAGCATGAGACTGAAGTTCCCACTGTGGGTCAAAACAATGCGCTGTGATGTGCAGTCGACACGTTGGATGCGATCCAAATGATCTAACGCAGCCCCTCGTCCTCCACAGTGTTAAGCTGTAGCCCCTATTTAGCTATGGCTGTTGTTGTCCAGGCGTGTCCCCGGCAAACTTTCAAGCGGCAGGAGCGGGGCTGTCGGTATCAGCTGTGCTTGGCTTGCTGTTTAAAACACCTTTTTCATATCCATATCTCTCGCTAGAATCTCCCACCATCCAACTAACAACAACAACAACGTCAAGCCTTTGGCCTCTGAAACTACGCGGCGGGCCGAGGACAAATACAAATGCGTTAATCGCACGTTAAAATATTTAGTGGCGTTAATTTTTTTTCAAGAGGTTGCTTTATTTAGTTCAAAAAGTGGACATGTGGAATTATTTTTTTAAGTAAGCATAGTGGCATCACTATTTACGACTATTTCACTCGTGCTCCAAAACATTGAACGTGATAGAGGGCGGGACATCTCTAATCCGTTGACAAATCACGACAGTGCTGGCCAGCTAACCAATCAGTTATTAACGCGTTAACTTGACAGCCCTACATTTAACGCTTTGCCATTACACTTTCCACCTTACTAATGTTTTTACCATTGAACTTTTAATTGAATTGAATTTGTATTTGTTCCGTTCATGGTACGCACATCTTGATGTCTAACAATTATTTACAAAAGAAGTCTCTATAAACACACCGTACCCGAAAAGGAGCAGGGAGAAGAAAATAATCTTATATTACCGGCCCCTTTCTCAAAAACGAAACAAATATAAATAGATGGCCTGTCCTTCATATTTTCTTATTCACAGCCAATCAAAACAGCATCGTAGGAAAATAAGAGAAACACAAAAACGTACAAAAAAAGACTTGGCTCCCACTTGACAGTTAACGGAAAGAAACAAAACACGCATCACATGAACGAGGAAAAGTGCGAGTCCTACTGGAGTAGAAGGGGGAAAGCGGCGCGTAATAATAATAATAATAATAATAATAATAATAATCGATATAGCCCAATATCACAAGTGTTACATTTGTCAAAAAAAGTCTCAAAATGTTGGTTTGTAATAAAACGGTAATCAATATGAACATTGTGTCTAACGTTTGAATGACTTTTACTCATCTGTTATGCTGTGTTTCCGTGGTTTCCTCAGATGAGACAGAGTATGAATACAGTGGCAGTGAAGAAGAGGAGGAAGAGGCAAACGAGCAAGAAGGAGAGCCGAGGTGAGCAAATATTATCAGCTCACATGAAACGTTTCCTTATCGCTTATTTGTATGCATTGCACTAAATCCTCACATGTCGGGACGTCTGACGCTGACTTCTGATTTCGTTCTGGTTTTACGTTTCAGTATTTGTGAGCAACTGTGACGGAAAGAATATTGCTTTTATTTGACTTTGTTATGGTTATTTCATTCTTTGTTGTTGTTGTTTTTTGTTAGAAGGGGCAGGGAGGGAGTGGCTCCTTGCCACCATGCGCTATACAAAAATAAACAACCAGTATAAGTGTACATGTTTTGTAAAGTGTACATATTTTGTTTTAAAATAATTGCCATGTGTGGAGTAAACAAATAATAATTTAAGATGTAACCCGCTAAAGAGCTACGACAGCAGCTCACGCCTCTCGTCTCCTCCGCCCTGCAGCTCCATAGTGAACGTTCCCGGGGAGTCGACCCTCCGCAGGGACTTCATCCGGCTGCAGCAGGAGAACAAGGAGCGGTCGGAGGCGCTGCGCCGCCAGCAGCACCTGCAGGAGCAGCAGCTCCGAGAGCAGGAGGAGTACAAGCGCCAACTACTGGCCGAGAGGCAGAAGCGCATCGAGCAGCAGAAGGAGCAGAGGAAGCGGCTGGAGGAGGTGAGAGAAGATCAATAAGGTGTACTTTATTGATCCCAAGCTGGGACATGTTTGTGTTGCTGCAGCAGAAAAAGACATGGCATCGTTTGGTGAGCACTGAGCACCTAGAAAGGAACACAATAGATACACATCATGGAATAACAGATTCATAAATCCACGCATACAAGAGATGCAGAATAGTTTAAAAACAAGGAGGTTATCTTGGATGGGTTTACGTTTCTTTGCTTTTTCCAAATGAATGAATGTATATAATAGTTTAACCAGACTTGTTCATTGCTGCGTCTCACTAGGGAAACATTTTCAAATATCTATTCATATACAAAAAGAAACGGCTGCATTATATTAAAAATACTGGCATTTAAAGAGTTAACGTTTTTTAAACATTGTAACCACGGGCCTGATTTGGCCCCCGGTTTGACCCATGTCGTTTAGAGTATAGAAAATAATTTAAAGAATGGTTTGAATTCATAAAAAAGATTGGTTGTCTCCTATCAGCTATACAAAATTGTCAAAAAATGTTAAAAACCTTCAGCGGTGACGACTGGAACTGCTAAAACAAAGCCAGGTTGTGAAAAACTGTGGCTTTTCCTGAACATTACCTTAAGTATGTATATACACTTATATATTAGTAATGAAACATCACAGCAGGGCTCCCAGGAGCTACACGGAAACTGAGAATAAGACTATTGTCTTTTATTGTGATTGTAGTAAAGTGTTTTTATTACATGTACTGCACTTCGGACTGACAAACAAATACATGATTACAATGAAGAAATAAGGACTTAAGCCAGTGGAAGAACAAAGCCACTTTTATTAAGACTGTCAATTTATGAAGCTATTTCTTTTCGTGTGTGTGAAGTGTTTATATAAATGACTCCACCGAGCTCGTGGTTTCCCACAGGAGCTCCAGGCTGTGTTTTTGATTCATGGCATTGCACGTGTTTGAATCACAGCGTTGAGCTCGAGCCATGCTCCAGAGATATCACTGTGTGCTGTCTTTAGCTGCTGTGGATTCTGAAGACTGCATTAGTGCAAACACGGTGATACAGTAACCCAGATCCAATGTCCCGAAGCTTTCCGCGACTCTCTGACTGACAGAAATCAGCTGGATCTCTTCATCGCGTCTCCTGAGAGAGCCGAGCGTCAGATCACTGCCTGTCAGACTTAACATAGCTTTAATGCAGAGCTTTAAATGGGACGTTTTAACCTTTTCCTGTCACTGCAGCTCACGTCCACCTCTCAAGTACCTAACATATACTGCTATGTTTATTTATTTCCAACAAAACTGCATGTAAATAGTTTTGAAAATGCACAGGACACACATCATGGTTTGCCCCTTTTGAGGATTTATCTGAAATCCTCAAAAAATGAACGCAGGGCATTTTAACCTTTTTCTGTTGCTTCAGCTCGTCCACGTCTGCATGTATTTACGCATACAAGAAAACACCTTAACATATACGTTGTTTGTTCAGAAATAAATCTGAGCTGACAGAAAATGCTCCGTTTTAGTTGAACACACACAGTTAAGCTCACACACACTATGTTATGAACGTATAGGTTCACCTGCTGAATTAGAAACAGAAGCAAAGAAAGTGAAACCATAAAGCAGATCCAGGCAGGAGACGTATAGACTCACACGTAAAGTATTATCCTCCAGAACAGAACAGCTGACAGAGAAGAGACAACATCTGATCCTTTACACACACACTATATGATGTGTTTAGGTTTTTAGGGACACTGTAATCCTGCTGGTAATCCCCAATTCTTTAGAAATGTAACAGTAATCTCATTATTTATATGTAACTGTAAGCGAATACAGTTACTTTTTTTTGTATCCTGATTTTCTAAACCCATTACATGTAATCCATTAGTCCCCAAGCCTCCTTAGCTTGTTTAACAATCCCACTGTAATCTAGGGATGTAACGATACCAAAAACGCACGGTACGATAATATCGCGATAAAAAGTCCACGGTACGATATTTATCGCGATATTGAAAATAAACTTAAATGAAAAAAAATTATTAAAAAAAATTATTTAAAAAAATTATTAAAAAAAATCGCGGTAGATTTACATATTTACCGCGATATTCGATGTATCGTTACATCCCTACTGTAATCACATCTTGATTTGCTGTGAGTAATTTTTCTTTTTGTGGCTCGGGAGGATGGTGCAATCGTTTCATTAAAGAAGGGGACAAGTGTTCGTGGAAACGCTCAGAAGCACGGGGACACAGATTAACCGATGATGATCGTTTTAGATTTCTACCTGCAATGTAATCGTGCTAGTGATCCCCATTGTTTAGAAATGTAACCGTAATCTGATTTCTTTATGAACCTGTAAAGGGAACAGCCTGGTGACCGCACGAAAAGGTAGGTTGCCGTCAGCCGTGAACCGGTTTCTCCGTTAACTCTCGTCCTCGTCTCCACAGCAACAACGTCGTGAGCGTGAGATGCGGCGGCAGCAGGAGCGCGAGCAGCGGCGCCGCGAGCAGGACGAGAAGAGACGGGTGGAGGACATGGAGCGGCGCCGCAAGGAGGAGGAGGAGCGCAGGAGGGTGGAGGAGGAGAAGAGGAGGGCCGACCGAGAGCAGGTCAGGGAACACTCACAAGACGTTGCTTTATTTAGTTCAAAACGTAGTGGAATCACTATTTACCACCATTTCACTCGTGCTCCAAAACGTTGAACGGGATAGAGGGCGGGACATCTCTAATCCGTTGACAAATCACAACAGTGCTGGCCAGCTAACCAATCAGAGCAGACTGGGCTCTGGTTTCAGACAGAGGGTGAGAGCAGGTGCTGCAGCACAGGCAGGATGAGGGAGACATGTCACAGTGGAGACACTAAACCTATAAATGACCAGACGAGGCCCTTTAAATCTAACCTGGGTGGAAAAGCGATATACGCTAATCAACACGCTCTGTGTTTGATTGACAGGAGTATATCCGTCGTCAGCTGGAGGAGGAGCAGAAGCACCTTGAGATCCTGCAGCAGCAGCTGCTGCACGAACAGGCCATGCTGCTGGTGAGTCGCCTCACTCGAAACTGCAGTTTCCCTCAATATAATATAACCTTTTGGGTTTCTTAAGTATTGGCGACTCATACTCCTTTAACACTTATTCTCTACTTAAGTAGTTTCTTCTCTCTTTCCCACTTGCCTCTGTAAATCTTAAATATTCCCTTAATGTTATTTCCATCCGCTTTTCAGTCCCAAGTGATTACTCTCAATGTCTCCACAGCTCACAGGTTGTTAAAAGTCTTAATGCAGCTACTTGTAATTCCTCTGCTGCACAAACTTTTCCTTTCCATCTGACTGAATTATGTTTCTGGGACGAGCTCATGTCGCCCCGCAGGGAGCCTTTAACCAATGAGGTCAGGGCGTAATAAGAGTCAGGGTTTCTTTCTGTTAGTGGGGATGTTTACGGGCCCGTCGTGTCGTAGTGTCGTCACCAGGAAGCCAGTCGTCCAGCTGGAAGAGAGGCTTCCCCTGATTTAGTTCCAGATGCTTCAGGTCTTATGTGGGATATCTCTGTGGTTTGTATGACTTCATGTTTTCAGCTCCTCTTCAGGGGCTACAGAGGACACTGGAATAATGAAAGGATACGAGCCGTCATGTCTTCACTTCCAGGTTTCACACCGTCCCTTTATTATTGGCTGACTCCGCGGTTCAGACACAGCCACCATTCATAAACTCTAGCTTTCAAAATAAAACAAGTTTCCTTCACATCATGGTTTGTTGGCTTTCACACTTTCAATAGTCAAACATTTCTTCGGCCACATTAACGAGAACAAACCTTTAATATCTCGTTTAACAAGCGCTTCATACTTTAGATGAAGCGTCTGGCAATCCATCAATTATAATAATCATTCGTCTCACAATAATTCAGCGGTTGAAAGCTAACTGCTCGAACAGATGTGCAGTTGGACGTTCGCCCCACAAGCTTATGTTGCTTTAGTTTTAGGGGGTTAGGGCAAGACTCCCGGAAACGATTACTTTTTATATGAAAGGGAAGGGTAAGGTGGCCAACATGCGCACATGCATTCAAACGGCCCAACACATTTGTGCTGGAGTTTCAAAAACAATCCAAATTAAAAAAAAAACACAAATGTGCCAAAAGACATGCATATGAAGAAACGTCTTCGCCGACTCGACGTCACGTGTGTCGCGTTTACTAAAAGAACTGCAGAAATGAAATGCTGCAAGAAGTTGGAAACGCAACAGAAACCAGGGGACACTAAAAAGTGATGCACACAGCTGGGATTGTTGGGGATTATAAAGTCACTGGAAACGTTCCTAAAGTGTTTCTTTAATTGGCTTATTTGAACAATGTGATCACATGGCTCCTTCCGATATCATTGCAGATCTTCTTTAAGCTAGCTAGCTAACGTAGCTAACCTACAACATTTGACAGTTGGCCTACTTTATAATCCTTTCTCAGCTGTGTGCGTCACTTTTTAGTGTCCCCCTTGACTCCATTGAGCTTCTTGCAGCGTTTTTGTATTTTATTTGCAGTGTTTTGTATTTTCTTCACTGTTTTGTGAAGTCGGATCAGTGTCCTCCTTAGCAACAGTGTGTTCTCCCTAGCAACGGTCTTTAGAATGTTTAAATTGACCAATCAGAATCGCGTATTCATCTAAGCCATGTAATAACTCCTCTTCCCTCCTTCAGAGTGTCCTGTGGAATCAAGAAAACACATGTTTTGACACATTCTATGTTTTCATACTTTTTTTTAAAGTGCAGCGCCGTTTCTCGCCACAAGTTTTATGGGCCGTTGTAGCGCTCTTGCTATTATACAACAGAAAGGTGAACATGTTTACTTCCCTCATGAAGACCAGGTGGATTTAGAGACTCTTGCAGGTAGGAGGAATGTGTCGGATCCCAGGAGGTGTTTTCTGCCAGAGGTTCTGGTTCAACCTGCCCCTTCCTGTTACTCAGGAGAATAAATGGCGGGAGCTGGAGGAGCAGCGCCAGGCCCAGCAGCTCCAGAGGCAGCTGCAGCAGGAGCAGGCCTTCCTGCTGTCCCTCCAGCAAAACCCCGGCCCGGATAGTAACAAGTCCTCCCAGCAGCAGAGCTCCAAACCCCCCCAGAGCGGGGAGCACGAGGGCGTGAAGCCCCCGCAGAGCTCTGACCCGGAGACAACTCGACAACCACAGAGCGCTGCCTCTGAAAAGACGGTTCAAAATCCCAGTCTGGAGAGAACTGCACAACCCAAGCTTCCTGTCGCTGACCCCGCCCCCGACTCTGAGCCAATCAGAGAGGTGAACCCTCGCTGCTGTAGAGCACTTCCTCTGCTTGTGTGAACTCTCTGGCACCGTGTGGGGTGTGTGGACGGCTAGCTGCTGGTGTGGGGTGTGTGGACGGCTAGCTGCTGGTGTGGGGTGTGTGGACGGCTAGCTGCTGGTGTGGGGTGTGTGGACGGCTAGCTGCTGGTGTGGGGTGTGTGGACGGCTAGCTGCTGGTGTGGGGTGTGTGGACGGCTAGCTGCTGGTGTGGGGTGTGTGGACGGCTAGCTGCTGGTGTGGGGTGTGTGGACGGCTAGCTGCTGGTGTGGGGTGTGTGGACGGCTAGCTGCAGGTGTGGGGTGTGTGACGGCTAGCTGCCGGTGTGGGGTGTGTGGACGGCTAGCTGCTGGTGTGGGGTGTGTGGACGGCTAGCTGCTGGTGTGGGGTGTGTGGACGGCTAGCTGCAGGTGTGGGGTGTGTGGACGGCTAGCTGCCGGTGTGGGGTGTGTGGACGGCTAGCTGCCGGTGTGGGGTGTGTGGGACGGCTAGCTGCTGGTGTGGGGTGTGTGAACGCTTGGTAGACGGGCTCATTGGCTAGACTTTGTTCTAACGTAGCTGTTTGTTGGCTTGTTCACCACCAGTCCTGTTGTCTCACTGCTCGAGTCCTCACTCTGAGTTTTATCACGATACAATAATACCAAGATCAAGTCTGGCACTTTTCTCGCATCACAGCAGCTCCATTTGGATATCAACAGGACCATATTTAAGACAAGTCACAAAGAAAAGAAACATTTAACATAACATCACGACCTTGGATTTAATTTGAGGATTGACCGGCGCACAAAAGAATGCTTCAGTCTGACCTTATTAGAACGCAGGACCCTGTATCTCCGATGTTAACAATTCATATATAATGAATTTGCTGATTACATTATAATTGAACCAATCAGATTCACTAATTGCAAATGTGATTGAATCGGCAGCGACCTGAAATCGGTTTTCACAAATTGATTATTCTCAGTTGAAATGCCTAAAAGTTCAAATCCAATTAGAGCCCAACGGATTTGGTCAGAGCAGCTCAGAACGCTACAGTAGGAAGACGTATAAGAGCAGTCGTGTTCAGATGTACAGTACATTGGATGTCCTTGTTTTGAGGAACAGATGAGGTCTTGCCACCGATGACATTTCAGACTAAAAGACGCTCGTCCTGGACCTCGGTGTGTGTCCTAACCTTGGTGAATGTGTGTCTCTCCACGTGGAAAATGCATGACCCTCTTTGCCGGTTGTGGTGCCGTTGTCCTACTAGCAGGGTTGTGGGAATACTGTGGCACCAATAACACCGCTGCCCTGGAGGAAGTGCTTTCTTTGTTGTTCCTCCCGTATCAGCTGATGACTTTCTGACTGCTTACTTCCCCGCCTGGTAGAAGCCGTCTTTGCGGCGGCGCTAACCATAACGTTTAACCGCTTCTGTCCACTCTTCTTCACGTGCTCACTCACGACGTCTGTCTTACATACAGAAAATAACGATGTTTCTTTTTCAAATATGACGGATACAAGTGACTGTTCAGAAAAATACATTGTTGGCTTCCTAAATAAGTAGCGAGTCTTAACATCGTTGTTTTACCTGACGACAAGTGTACATTTCACGTTTCAATGCATTTGTGTTGAATGTGAGTTATACACGTGATTTTCATTTAGGAGCAGTTGGGTTGAACACGATAACAAAGGGTTTGATACATGAAAAGATGTAGGCGAGTCATCACAGATGAGTGAGGGGGTTCTTATAGAATGGCGACCAGCTCAAGCTCTGTTCTAAACCACTGCTAATGCGTCTGTGTGTCCTCTGTAGTCGGATGATCGGTACAGGAAGAACATCCAGGGCTCTCCCCAGGCGGCTCAGATCAAACCCCCGCAGATCAAGCCCCCGCAGCCTCCGGTGCCCCCCCGCTCCGATTCCTCCCACCCCAACGGGAGCTCGGCCTCCGAGGCGCCCGCCATGCACCGGCCCGTCGAACCACAGGTAACCACAACGTCCTCCTTCCTCTGGAGTGCTTCCTTCTTCTTTACTCTCAGAGCTCTTGGACAGGGCCTAGCATTCTCCTATGCTGCCCGGCTCCGGATCTGAGCTGTTTAATGTTGATGTTTGCATTGATAACGTTGTGTGCTAATGTGAAGGTGTGTGTCCCTACGGCTACACACCATGAGACGTGTTTTAAAGCATTGGTTCTGTTGCAGCTTGGTCACTGGTGTGTATTCTGGTCCAGAGCTTCAGGGAAAGATCTCAACAGATTACAAGTAGCTCAAAATAAAGCAGCACGAGTGTAGCGGACATGGATGAAAGTTGGTTGTCTGTCAGGCAGAGATCCACCAATGCTTTATTAACATTAGTGGCAGATGTGTTACACTGCATCAGAGGTTTTATGGATGTTTTTTCTCACTTTGCTCAAGTGCACGATACGCGAAAGAAAGGAGGTTCGTGTTACCCTAAAGCTAAATCCAATGTGACATAAGATGCTGGTTGATATGATGGTTTGGTCTGTACGGTAATGACCACAGTGAGAGAGCCGATGCTAATGCTAATGTGGATCCTAAGAAAGATAATGTGTGGGCGAGGTGGTTGTTTACCACTTTTTCTCCCCCACGATTTAGTTATCATAGCTTAATGACCAGCGCTTCTGTTGGTATTCTACTCTGCACCTGTTTGTTTAGTAGTGTCCTCAACACAACAGAGAGAAGAGAGTAGGGCTGCTCGATTATGGCAAAAATCATAATCTTGATTATTTGGGTCAATAATTGATATCACGATTATTAAAAACGATTATCCATTTACTTGGAAAACATCAATTTATTGAAAAGAAAAATGTGAACAGTATGTTTTTAACAGTTGATTACCCGGAACTTTAAGGATAGTTCAACTGAAAAACCAATAAAAAATAAAGAAAGAAAAAATATATATATAAATAATCGTTTTATTTCGATTATGTTGTTTTCATAATCGCTGCAAGCCAAAATCGTAATTGCGATTTAAAATACGATTAATCGAGCAGCCCTAGAAGAGAGTGTGAGTCTCGTGGGAGAAATTCCTTAAAAGCTCATGTAGTCATATGACATCGTTTGATGTCCTCTCCATATCGTTTGACCTGTAATGACCCCTGTTGTGTTGGGTGAAAGACTTCCTGTTGAGACTTCAAAATAAAAGCCTTCCTGGTCGGGTGTGTCATGAATGAACAGGAAATGTTGACGCCGGGCTGGTTAGTCTTTGTTCGGTTTACACTTTTCTTTTCTCTTAATTGTTTTTTATTGGAGGGCTGGTGAGAAACGATCATCATTTAAATAATGTCTCGCTGCTGTTTGAAGCTTGTGCTGGGCTCTGACAGTAAAGTTTAATTTGGACTGTTAAAGTTAAAGCAGTAATTGTACAACTACATAATAATTATGCTAGCCATAAAACAATACGGTTTGATGTATGCGGTACTTTAATGTCGTCTGATGATATAGTCATTGACAGTAAAGCCCTTTTGAAACTGGTGGTTGTCGAAAGCACTTTTTCGGTGTGAAAGGCTTGCATGTGATATTGTTGAGAAGATGCTGAGTGTGGATGCACATTTCCCGATAATGCTGGCCTTGGGCTTTACGACGCTGCCGTCTCCTTGGCAGCATTCCCTGCATTGAGTCAAGTGAAAGCCTTGTGTTTCCAATCTTGCTTGGAGCTTTCTCTTCATGCTGCTGCTCCTTCCATGTCTATTAACTGGATTTGCTGACCTGTGTATTTCCCTTTTTTCCTCCAAGCAATAACCTGATTAACGTTCTCTATTTCAGGTGATTTTATTCTGGGCTTTCCTCTCAACTCTTTCAGGTGCTTTCCTCTGGATAATGGATCTGCTTTTGTTGAAGACCCTTTAAACGTCAGGGTTGTTATCGATTCGATCCACCAATCGTATTGTGTATCTTCGTTTAATCTCCAAGTTAATGCTAATGTTCAGACCGTCAAGCCCTTACATATGTTCGATTGGATTCATTTGTTAATCTAAAAGAAAACTATGGTGGCCGACTTCATGAAATATGCACAGCGTTTACTAAAAGTGCTGCATAATTCAAAGCTGCAAGAAGCTCAAAACCCAACAGAAGCCACAGGACACTAACAAATTATTCACACTTGTTGACGTTTGGGCATTATACAGTTGGCCAGAGTTTGGTATTTACAGTGTGTCGTTTAAGCCCCTGTCACGCTGTCCCGAAATGGACACCCGATGGACACACGATAAAGGAAATGTTCAAATTCGGCTGTGATCGTAGCAACATCGGGCCATTCGTGAGGGCATCTTAAGCCATCGTATGACCGCCGGTGGAGTTTCTCAGGCTCCGGCAGCAACTTCGTGAGCGGCAACTTTAGGCACTCGTGAGGGCATCTTGTCAAGTCGTGTCATCTTCGTGTTATCATCGGTGCATTCGCCCTCACTCTGATCGGGGCGAATGCCCGGTGGCACCGAGGATAACAAGATGCCCTCACGATGGCCTTACGAAGGGCAACATTGACACACGAATTCAACACGAAAATGAACCTTCTCAAGGTCCTTCGGCTATTTTTTGGCATGCCAAAGATTTTGCCTCCGCTCACGAAGTTTCACGAGAAACTCCACCGGCGGTCATACGATGGCTTAAGATGCCCTCACGAACGGCCCGATGTTGCTACGATCACAGCCGAATTTGAACATTTCCTTTATCGTGTGTCCATCGGGTTGTTTTATTGCACAACAAAATCATGTAAACATATTATGTAAATAACCCAATTTGTGTTCTGTGAAACTGAAAAGCATATAATATATTATTTTGAAGGAGAGTTGACAGGAAGTTGTTGTTGCTATGGAAACAACAACATGACGGAGAAAACGTAATATCTTCTACATATAAAGACGGATAAAGTAAAGAAAAAAGTCTGAAGATATCAGTGCAGTATCATAGCACTGTAACATAATTGTTGTTGGTGCTTTCATTGCAGTTGTATGTCTTGAATGTAAATGTTGCCTTCGTGTGTGGTTCGGGGCCATCTTCGTGCGAAATTCACAATTCAATATTCGTGTGTCCATCGGGTGTCAACTTCGGGACAGTGTGACGGGGGCTTAATGCAGCGCTTTTAGTAAAGTGCTCATGTTTCGTGCAGTTGGTGAAGATGTCCCTTCATATGTGTTTCGGCACATTTTGTTTTTGTATTTGCATCGTTTCTGAAGCTGTCGAGTGTTTCTCCTCATGGAAATGTTTGGGCTATTGCTACCATGTGCACCTGCTGGACACCGTAGAAATATCCCTTTCTACTCACAAGGAACAAAACTGAAACGATAACAACCCTGTTTATAAATTCCTCTGCCACGATTAACTCTTTGATTGACAGGTTGTCCTCCCACTCGTCAAAGCAAACAAAAGCACGTACTCTGAATGTGTAATTATTTCTCTTTCTCCCAAAGTCCGCCTATACGATGAGTTTGCTTGTATGTTGGGATCGGCACATACTGTAACTCCTCATTGTGTGCTGGTGATTCAAGACATCCATAATGTATGGGCACCCAGATTTACAGCAGGGTGACTCAGACATAAGTCTTCTTCCCAGAGACAGACTCAACCCACTAAGCATGAATAATCACAGTTCGTTGAAGTCAATCTGTTTTGAATATGTCACACAGATTAAATTATTCAAATGATGCTGGAACTTGGTCAAATGAGGGCGATGATGTAATTCACTGGTGGTTAATTAGGCATTTGCCATTATGTTAAAAGTGGAATCAGTTTTCTCTCATTAGCCGCCAGTCAGTTGTGGCGTTGTGTTTGTTACACGCATGTACTTCGCTGAATCAAACTTAGATGGGTTCATCTGACGTCTTCTGATTGGTGCTGATTCAAGAAAATTGGAAACGGCAGACTGAACTACTTTAGTTTCCAAGCGGGAAGAAGCTGTAAACGTGGAAGATGTCCAGTTCCATTTAAACAACAGAAACTACTCGATTCTGCTGCTCCTCGATCATGGTTAGAGTGAAAGAAAGGACCAATTCCAAACCGACCCCAACACACTCCCACTAAGCGACTGAGTGAACTCTTTCTGTCACACTCACAGCTGAATCAGTGGAGGGTGTAAATACAGCGGCAAGCTTTGGGACAAACTCCACTCTCTCAAGCAGGAACTGTTTTTTGTTTCGTGGAAGTTGAGACGGAAAGGTTGTCAGGATCAGTTTGGAATTGGGCCAAAGTGTCCTCCAGAGTTCAAATCTCAAGCTTTCTTTGCCGTGCTGTGACTGCGTGCATGTGGTCTGACCTGCATTTGGTTTTGCTTACATGTATGTTTGCATGCCGGCCTTTAATCCTGCTTTATTTACACAATTCATCCTCATGCTTAGCGACGGTGGTGACGCTTTAAACTTCCTGTGGAATAGAATTGGTGAAACTCATGTTGACTCATCTGAAACATTATTTAAAAATAAGTGTTCATGTAAATAACAATAGATGAGATACTAGCTTTAAAATGCCTTGAAGTTACATGTATTATTTAATTTAGTATTATTTGATGGACCACATAGTCTACTACAATTGTAATACACAAAAGGCACTATAGCTGAACCAGGTAATTCCCTTAAAGGTAATTAAGGATGATTATTAATTGGGAGTCAACAATCAGAGTCTCACCTATATTTGTCTCATATTTTATCTCTTCATTCACTGCCTCCTATCTGTGTTGCTTTTTAACTTTTGTTTCCCCTGTTCTCTCAGAAATCAAAAGTATGACATGACATTTGTGTGCACTTGGATTTTGAGATTATCCCTTCTCTCTTCCTTCGTTGTAAATGTGGTATATTTAGGGGTTGTGTCATGATTTGGAGCCGTACATTAAAACTCTGAAGATCCTCTGAAGCCAATAGGTCAAGTTTTCCATGCAAACGAACAGGATAGCAGTTGTAATGCCTCTTCTGTAGTTTGAGTCAAAGTTCAAAGTAAAATCAATGTTTTATTCCATGTGTTTATGTAATGGGTTGCCGTGATGGTGATGCAAGACCCAGACACAGCTATCCTGCGTATTACAAGGATGCTTAGTAAAACAATCCATCATTTGAAACAGCATTTTTACCTAAACTACCTCCATTGCAAAAGTCTAATAAATAGCAGATGTAACTGACCTGGATTATAATTGAGTTTTCAACAAAGCTGTGCATCAAGGATGGTTGGAAGGGGTTACTTTAAAAAAATGAGTCCAGTTACAATTATTACTAACTAGGGTTGCAACATTCCGGGAATTTTCAAAGATGGAAACTTTCCATGGGAATAAACTGGGAATTTTCCAAATTGAAGGCTCTTCATAGGGAACTTAAATATAGTTGGGGAAAGTATATTTTAGCATAATCTTGACTAAAACAAACGGATGCCATTCAAGTACACTTGAATATCCATGCCATTCCTCACTCACATGCACAAAGCACACTGCTTACTGCATGGCTATTGAGACCACACCCCCTACGGCAGGGATGGGCAACTTGGATGGTGGTGGGGGCCACATCACTTATGTACTGGCCACCAGGGGGCCGCAGATTCACTTGGAACACACACACACACACACACACACACACACACAAATTAGTAGTAGCAACGGTCTGCAAACATACTAGACATTGTGGTTTACCCCTGAATTCAGTGAAAATATATTCTTTCTCCCACTTTACTTGGAAAACACGATTTTCCTCAGATACCTTTCTCATGCTGACATCCACAAAGAGCTGTGCTCGTTACCCGCTCTATCGAAATCAGTCCGAAGTCGCAACGGCTCATTTCAAAATAAAATGATACAATTGGATTACATTACCCTCAATTCCCAGTTAGTTCCCATTAATTCCCATGGAAAGTTTCCAATATGGAATATTTCCAAAATTCCCCAGCTTAACTTCCCATGGAATGTACCGGAAATAAGATAAGATAAGATGGACTTTTATTAATCCCTCGTGGGGAAATTGTTTCTCTGCATTTGACCCATCCTAGTGTTAGGAGCAGTGGGCTGCCATTTTGAACGGCGCCCGGGGAGCAGTGTAGGGAACGGTGCCTTGCTCAGGGACACCTCGGTAGCACTTGGTCTTGCCGGGACTTGAACTGGTGACCTTCCAGTTGCCAAGCCAAGTCCCTATCGACTTCGCCCCAAATGTTCCGCCCCTTTGCAACCCTACTAGTAACATGTGAAAAAATAAGTAATGTAACCTGATTACTTTGTGTTACTTTTCGATTACCTCAACATCAAATGCAATGCAAATACACAGACAAGAAAATAAAGAAATATCTATGAGATGTTTTTTACTCAAGTGTATTATAAGAAAATAGAACTATGTGACCTTAAAAAGAAGAAACCAACGTATGTAGTACCATACAAACATACATAAATGATTCTCTTACAATTAATCAAAAACTAAATTATGAATAAGAGTGAATGTATACCTTTCAACTGTCAGTGAGCATTACGCAACAAGACATAACGTTGGGTCTTATACCTCTCATGCCGTACTTTAAGTGTGTTGCTGGGTATTGGTAATTACTTAGCCCTGATGTTGGCATGTTTGAACACTTAGAGATTATAGTTAAGTGATAGATTTATTACACAGCTCTGAAGAAGAAGAGGAGCATTTAATCTCTTTCGATGTGCTGCTGCAGCTTTTAAATTAATCTGACGGCATTCAATTCAGACTTCTCAGTGTTGAAGGTGATGGGGGATTGAAATGGTACAGGTCAGTGAGGCTGCTGTCGTGACTTTAATGTAAAAGAGACTCAGACATAAGGTTGGAATAAAAAACATATCCATCACAGCTCTAATGCAGTGATTTACAATTCTGGTCCTCATCGCTCTTCTGCTTAATAACGAGTCAGGAACCATTTGAACACATTTATTGCCATGCTTGGGGAGTAACAGATGACATGTAAGATACAACAAAAAAAGTCACTGTATTCACTATCAGTTACATAAAAAAACCGTCATCAGATTACTGTTACATTTCAAAAAGGGGATTACTCGCAGGATTAAAACATTACAATACACTTTAAAAGATACAAAAACAATATAGCATAGGTAGACAAACTATCTGAATTTCCTTTAATTCTTCTTTATTTTACATATCTTATTTTGAATTCAGTAGGTTGATATCTATAAGACAAAACAAAATGTGTATGCTTTAAAAATTAAACTCAAACACTATTCTGTGGACTTCCCGAAGCTTTCACTTACAGTAGGCGTTCCTCAGGGAACAGTGTTAGGCTCCTGTATGGTTCAAATCTGACACAAACCCCTAAAGATACCCAGAAGCCCCTCTCTTTTATGCACTGCATGCAGACTGACCCTTCCTCCCCCGCTGTGTTTTTGTTGTCTGTAAGGTCCGCTCCCACCTGGCTGCTTTAAAGAGCAGCGGCAGCGTGAACTCGTCAAACTCCATCGCGTCCGCCCCGCCTCTCGTGTCGCGGCCGCACTCCTTCAGCGAGCCGCTCCCCTCTAGCTTTGAAAACCTTCACCTCCGCAACAGCAACAACAAGCAGGAACCCCACCATCACCCTCCATCTTCATCACCATCATCATCTTCAACGCCTGCACGCACTGACCCACAACCCAAAACCCAGCATAGGCCCAATGAAACGGCCCCTTCTGAGGAGGTGCCGCCCCGGGTAAGGACAGGGAGGAAAAGGTGGTGTAGTCTGGAAGTAGTAGATTCCCAAGAGATCAGAGATGGCAAAAGTGCACACATCCTTTACTCAAGTAGAAGTACAGATACTCGTGTTTAAAAATACTCTGGTAAAAGTAGAAGTACTGACTAAACTTCTTTACTCAAGTAAAAGTAAAGAGGCTTTGAAGTGTACTTCAGTAAAAAGTACTCATAACTAGCAGCTGTTTTAAAGAGTACCTGACCTCCCTTTATATTAATAGAACAATAATGTCATTGTTAGCTAATGAATGTTTCCATGCTGAACAACGGCAACATGACAACGTTTCCATTGGTCCCTCTTCTTTAGAGAAGACCAGGAAGTGATGGATACACGGATCGTGTTCAAATCAATAGGCACGCAATGACTCTAAAGAATAACGATCACGCACCAAACACACATTCAGACTAAAGGAACCAGCTGTTTGGAAATGAGAGAAGTAGAAAGTACAGGTATTTGAGTTCAACATGTAAGAAGTAGAAAGTACAGGTATTTGAGTTCAACATGTAAGAAGTAGAAAGTACAGGTATTTGAGTTCAACATGTAAGAAGTAGAAAGTACAGGTATTTGAGTTCAACATGTAAGAAGTAGAAAGTACAGGTATTTGAGTTCAACATGTAAGAAGTAGAAAGTACAGGTATTTGAGTTCAACATGTGAGAAGTAGAAAGTACAGGTATTTGTGTTCAACATGAGAGAAGTAGAAAGTACAGGTATTTGTGTTCAAAATGTAAGAAGTCAAAGTAAAAAGTCATCAGAAAAATAAGTAGTGGAGTAAAGTACTGATACCAGAAACTTAAGTACAGTAACGAAGTATTTGTACTCCAATACTTCCCACCTCTGGAAGACATCAATCTGTCATTATCCCGAACTGTTAAATTCAGTACTTTAATAGCTTCCCACCCTCTGCCTGATTCCTTATCCTACCACTAATTCATTTATTGGATTTTGCAGAAAAAAGCTCGTAGGAGCGTTTTTTTAATTAGATCCACATTGACTAAATACTGAAAAGAGAAGGGCTACCTTAGCGTTTCTGAGAAAATCACACATTGTTCTGAATCTATTTCCCCTGATATGCAGAATATCCAGGGGAAAGGAAGTCCCTCTGTGGGTGTGAATCTTTCATGACAAAAAGAGAGGTAGCTTGCTTTAATTATAAAACACAACAGGGGGTTGAATCCATCCCCGGGTGGCCGGTAACACTAGAAAGTTGAGAAAATCTGTCTCATGATGCTTAATCTTCCCTCTCAAGACTTATTTTGTCTGCACGGCCACAAAAGGGCCGAAAACAACTACAGAAGAAGAGAAAATTACCAAAGGAGGAGAGAGAGCTGCTTTTAGAACACCGTTTTCCCACCTAAATGTATAGCCTGCTAAGTATAGGATGGACAGGAAGGCTGTGAATGTGGTAAACCCACACATTTGGGTGGCCAGACTCCTAAAGAGTAGGGAAGTTATTTATATATGTTCATTTTACAGAGCCAGCGTTAGTAAAAGACACCATGTGTTATACACTTCCAAGCTGAACTACAACCCTGTAAAGACATAAAATACATTGTTAATGTTAATTGCACAAGAGTAATTTCAGTCTTGCAATAAAGGAGAAGCATGTCACTAAGGAAGGATGGATTTCGTCATTACCATCAGTCCACATCTTTTTCACTTTGCCTCTTCTAAAAAAAGCATAATAATGGCTGCTCATGCTATACTAAATGATGATGGCTGCTGTGACTGGAAATTACTTTCTGCTCTGCTGTGCTTGTATCGAGCTTTGGATGCTTCCACATGTTCTGCTTGGGCTTTACTAAATGTGCATGCCCCTTTGGAAGCAGTGGAGTTAAGGCTATGGGTGTGATGGCCTGGTTTTACATTGGTGCTGTGGGTCGTGGTCGGTGGAGATGAAGGCTTTAGTTGGTAAAGCACACTTGAAGAGAACCTGTGTGTTACGGTGCACAAGTTAAATAAAGTACTGTAGTCTCTTGATTTTGCCAGCAGGTATTCCTGTTGTGCAAAAATGGCCCTCTTAACGCAAAAGACTCGAACAAATTTGAGTTTGAATATGAATGCAGCGTAAGAGTTAGCAACTACTCTGGAGTCATTTAGCACGATGGTGTCAACGAGGCTTGTTGTGATGCTACGACTTCAACGTCTTTACAGAAGGTTTTATGTGCAGAGTCACGTATTTTTTGTGTATTTAATTTTTTCGGTGCACTTACAAGCCCATTACAAGTGTGTTTACGTGTGAGCTGGTCACTGTCTTTATCAAACAAGGTTCCTGTAAGGACTACTTCAAGGTCCCCGGTGTTGTCAAGGCGAGACTCGCCTCATCACGGCAGCCATGCTGTGCCCCGTCCCGCTGCAAGGTAACAGACCTGATGCCTCTGATGTGCTTTTAATTCTGTGTTTCTATGGAAGTAGGAATGGAGTTTAATAAGGTAACATGCCTGATGTGTGCATGGATATAATAGATATCTGTTGGATTATTAAAACATTTATGATTCTTAGTACAACCAGTTAAGTAAATTCTTCAAGGTTTGACAAAAGTATTTTTTGCAATATCAAAAATGTAGGATATACAAATACGAGCATGTATTGGTATGGGATTCTTCAACATAAATACGAAACAGTTGTTAACATGAAAACACTTTATTTATTTAGTGGACCCAGGATACTGCCCTGTGGGACTCCGCTGCCTTTCAGTGTTGGAAGAAGTACTCTGATCCTTAACTTAAGTGAAAGTACAAATACTATGGTCTTGAAATACTCCACTACAATTAAAGGTCGTGATTTCAAAATTCTACTTAAGTTAAACTTGAAAAGTATTAGCATTAAAATGTACTTAAAGTACAGAAAGTACTCCTGCATAATGGCCCATATCAGAATACTATAAAGAACAGAAGTATTATTAGCTAAATGTATTTTGAATGGATCTTTCCACAGTTTTAAGTATAAGATGCTTCTTATTTTATCTTGTTTTTATACATGTAAGAGTATTTTGTTTTCATTGTATTGTAGTTGGTCAATATGGACCAAATTTAGATACTAGAAATACAGTGTAAGTTAGCAGTACAGGACTGCATGATACCATATCAGAATATCATGTGTTTTTATATGTACAAAGTAACTGTGAGGGTTAAAATAAATATAGTAAAATGTACGATATTCACCTCTAAAATGATGCAGGTTAAAAGTCAAAGGTAGCATCAAATGGAAAGATATAAGTAAAGTAAAAATATATCAAAAAAGTATTTTAGTACAACACTTTTGTAAATGTACTTAGTTAATTTCCAGACGAAAATAAATCAGTGGAGCAGCTGTAAATAGAGCTGGATCAGTCAGTGTCAATTTGTCTGCAGCCTTCAGTGGAAAAGTGTTTCTTAAGTGTGTGAAGCAGTGTGAAACCAGTCTGCTGTTTTAAACTATGTAATATAAAAGAGATAACAAAAATAACTTTCAAAAAAGACTTCGAAAACAAACCCTTGCCTTGTTCAGAGATGGATTTAACACACACACACGTTAAGAGGAGTGTGTGTGTTAAAGCAGTGAACCCAGTCTCCCCACGGTGCGCTGCTGTAGTCTTTGTTTATGGAGTCGTGTGGGAGGGTTTATGTAACACAGCTCGCTGTCTAACCTTGTGATATTCCTGTAACTGTGTGAATGTGCTCAAACACACATGAAAGTTTTCTATTTGCAAGCCTTAAGTCGTCTCATGAGAGTCTCTGTGTGGCATCTGACTCCCTGGGGTGCTGTACTTTGTTTTTCTCAAGAACAAAATATTGTCTGTTTTTACTTTACAACTCGCAGCGATTTAGCACATTTGTGTTCCTCATCGTGGAATTTAAATATAATCTAAATGGCCATTATTAGGCAGGCTTCACTTTTTAATTATTTAGGCACCTATTAAAGGTCCCCTATTATACTGTTTTTCATCAATATATCGTCTCAGATATATCCAAAACCTGTCTCTGAGTTGGCTGAAACACCAAACAGATCATTGCAGCATTACCCATAATCCCCTCTGTTTCAGCCCTGTTTCCAAAGTGCTGATTCTCTGTCTGTTACTTTAGATGAAAATAAGGAGCCCCTCCCCACGCCCCTCTGAGAGACATTTGGTTACAAAGAACTCAATGATGCTCTAGGAGGAGATTCAGGTGATAAGGTGGGGGGGGGTTACCTTGGCTGCTGATTGGCTAATGGTTACACAAGACAAAACATCGTTATGACATCATAAAGTGGCCAAAATCTGATCAGCTCATTTTCAGACAGGTTTTTTATAGAAATGGATCAAAAAGAGAGAAAATCTTTGTTCCTGAAACTTTCAGAGTCTCTTTCCACATGTTGATGTATAAATGAAAAAGTGGATTTTGCATAATAGGTGACCTTTAAATCGGAAATGTATATCAGTTATTGTCAGAAAAAAAAAGCGACCCAATGTTTTAAAAATCACATAGTAAGAAAAGTCTCTACAACGTCTCCATCGCTAACTCTGTTGCCTATTGGCCCCGCAGTGCGCCGGAGCCTCGGCTGCTGTGGGAGCGCGTGGAGAAACTGGTTCCCAGAACGACCGGTAATAACAGCGGAGGCTCCAGCTCCTCCAGCAGCTCCAGTAACTCCAGCTCTAAGCCCGGGTCTCACTGCGGCTCTGGAGAAAGGTTCAGGGCCCGCTGTGAGTCCAAACACACACATGTTGACCAATCAGCACTTACAGGAGGTGGACAAAATAACCAAAACACCACCATTAACATACAGCAACAGCGTTACTTTCAAAATGTATTTTGTTATGAATACTAGTTACCTGTAAAGAAATGTCATCAGGAACCTAATCTGAGTATCAAATTATAAAAGTAACCTGATTACTTTCTGTAACTTTTGGATTACCCATATATCAGATGCAAAGAGAAAATAAATATCAATACTTATTTGATACTTAAGTGTATTATAAGGAGGTGGACAAAATAACTGAAACACCATCATTATCTTACGGCGACTTCTAAAGCAGGGGTTCTCAAAGTGTTGATGAGTGAGGGCCAATTTAGGTACCCAATATTGGATTGAGGGCCGCCCAAGAAAAAACGGAACACAAAATAATTCCAAAACAAATCCTTTCTTTATTGTACTAACCAATTACCGCAACTCGCGAGATGCCTAGTTGCCATGCAACCAGTAGTCTAGCAAACTTTCCACAAGCTGTCGTTCATAATTTAGGAATGTCAACCCAGGGGGCGCAGTTTTACCATTCTTAAATTCCATTCTAATTCTTACTAGATACGACCATGGAGGATTAAAATATAACGCATGCATTTCAGCGTGTCACATTAACTATCGCGGGCCGCCAGAAACATTTCCGAGGGCCGCCATTGGCCCGCGGGCCGCACTTTGAGAACCCCTGTTCTAAAGCTAGTCAGCTGTACAGGAGAAACACAAGCTTGGTGAAAATATAACATTTTAAAAAAGGGTTGGGAGGGGGTTACCACTTAGTTACCTGTACAAAATGTCATCAGTAAGTTACAAAGTATAACTGATTACTTTCTGTTAGTTTTGGATTACCCCAATATGAAATGCAACGTAAATAAATACAAGAGAAAATAAATATTGATACTCACTGTAAGTGTATTATGTAAGACAACAGAACAATGTGATCTTAGAAAATAAGAAACCAAGGTATTTAGAATAACAAACGTTTGATTTAATTTATACTGCAGGTACATTAGCTTCAAATGAACTCAACCATCTTACAGTTTAAAAATAGATGTAGATGTCCATGGTTCGATGGATAACGTGCATACACATTTGGAATTAATGATCTTTTCACCTCCACCTCCTTCAGCCTCCTCCAAGTCAGAGGGCTCTCCCCTCCTGCGGCCAGAGAATGCTGCGAAAAAACCAGAGGAGAAGAAGAACAGACCGGCGGTGAGACTCAAAGCTAGTGCTGTAGCTCGATAGCAGGGGTAGAGTTAGACGTAGTGTGTGTGTGTGTGTGTGTGTGTGTGTGTGTGTGTGTGTGTGTGTGTGTGTTGTCATTATAACGTGGTTTGGGTTTGTTCGAAAGCTGGACTTGATCTCTTTGTGTGAATGATATTCAACTGGCTGGTTTGGACTGTGTCATGTGATCGGCTCCTCATCCAATAGAGCGACTTGGTGAAATGAAGTCTTTGGGTTTCCTGCACTTCTCGCTTTGCTTTCTCTCCACTGGTCTTCCTGCCTGGGCGGCGGCCATCTTATAACTCATGCCGTCTCTAACCTCAATTAACTTTTGTCAAGCTTCTAATAACTGGCTTTATTCAAATGAATTCACTAACCTTACCTTCAGTGGCTTGAAGGTCCGACAGTCATCTCTCTCCTCGCCTCATCTCTCGGCTCTGCTGCTCTCACGCTGGCTTCTCATTGGCTGGTGATAACCCCTCTTCCCTTTCCTGCAGCTTTCTGTTTCCCGGCTGCTACTTTCTTTCACAGGAAGATTAACCGAATGTGACATTTAAGCAAACGGCGCGTGTAGAAAATGCCCAGAATCGACATCAATCCATGAGATAAGATGTTGAAGTCATTTTCACCTCTCACCTCCTGACCTTTAGGACCTGACGGCTCTGGCCAAAGAGCTTCGTGCAGTGGATGATGTTCGCCCCCCCAATAAAGTGACAGATTATTCATCCTCCAGCGATGATTCAGACACCACCGATGAAGATGATGATGAAGAGGTGGACCAGGAGGGCGGCGAAGAGTCGACCTCTGGCCCGGAGGACTCCAAAGCTGTGTATGTACAACTTTAACCTCTGACCTCACGCGCGCTTTGTGACACGAGTCATCAGTTTAGGGATTTGTGTTTATCTATTGAAGCAAGTAAGAACTAAATATTGTCTTTCTTGCCTTGTTGTTTTGTTGTTGTCAAGAAACATGTGTTGTATAGTTATATAATGTGTTGGCAAGTTATATAAAATGTCATTTTTTCAGTAGGGTGTAAATGTATTTGTCCTATGTTGAAAATGAGACAGAAGTTGCTTTAACTTTTTGTGGATTTAAGAAATATTACAACTAACTAAATAACCCGCCCAAACTGTTTTTTTTACATATGACTTATTTTAAATAAAGAATACCAAATGTTTCAGAAATATGGTATTTAAAATAATAATAATATGGAATATAACAAATATGGCAAGTAATGTAAAATGACTTTCATTCATACATATAAAGAAGTTTTAATCTGTGCTAATTTGGAGCTTTAAAGTCCTATTTTGAACATGCGGCTCTGGTCCCTTCAGCCTTTTGTGACTTTAAAGCTCCCGTGTCACGGCCATTTCTACGGATCATAATTCCATTGTTGAGGTTTACTAAAATAGATTTACATTGATCAATGTTCCAAACTCACATTGGTTTCACACAGCATCTCTGTATAGTGTGTGTATTCACTCTCTGTCCTACACGGCCTGTTGGAGCTCCTGCCCCAACACACACACACACACACACACCCGCAGCCTGGCTGGGAGTTTGTGTGAGGCTGAGTTCCGCGGTGTCTCGCTGTCTCGCTGACCCCACACCAGTGAGCCAGCTCACAGTGTCCCGCTCCTCGCTGCAGCGAGCCTCGCAACATCCCGCCGAGTGTGTGTGTGTGTGAGGAAGTCCGTGGATTGGTCCAAACGTAACGGCGCCGTGGACGCAACGTAACCGTTACGTTACGTTACGTTACGTCACTATACCCGAAATACGTCACTATACCCAAGAAGTAAACAATGGAAAAAGAGAAATCCCCACCGAGGCGTTCTGGGGCAGCAGACAGGTCTTCTCTGTGTTAGAGTTTTACTCGCTACAGGGTGCACTTTGAGGGTGTGTGGCTCTGCAGACCGGTTACATGAATTGCGATTTTTCTGACAAATATTGCGATTCGATTTGAGATATTTGTTTTTAAGCGACCCGACGGAAGTTTATTGTAAAATGCGGCCATATCTCCGGCTAGCAAGGTCGCATCAACGTGCTCCCGTCTCTAGCACCCCGCAGCCTGAGCTACGAGTGAAAGAACTAAACTTACATGAAACTTCCGTTGGGTTGCTTTAAAGTCAAGCTTCAGTTTGAGATTCACCCTGTGATAGAAACACGTGATGGAGCGTCTCTAACCTGACTCAGAGGGTTCACCAAACCATCTGAAGCTCCACTGGAAGCCATCTGGAAAGGGCAGGCACTTTCAGAAGCACTTGGCAGCTGATTGGATCAATCTGTCTATCACCTTCTATCAGGGGCCACTTCTGATTGGTTAACAATGGCTGGTACATGTGGAGCCCAGCACTTCTGATTGGTGTGGATGACTCACACACAAGAAGAAGAAGAAAAAGGCTTTGCGGTTTGATAATCGCATCATTTCAAATCGCGATTTCGATTTAAAATCGATTAATCGTTCAGCCCTAACGGGTAATAACCAGAAAAGCATGACTTTAAGGATTATTAAAACAACAGACACTAAATAAATATACAACAAGCCAAACAACCACAAAAATAAGCATTTTATAAGAACTATTTATTATATGTTAAGGAATTAAAAAAGACGTTGACCTCAAGAGACAGTCTTGTAGATCTCTCAATGCCTCCATGTTGTAAATCCTCTTTTCC
>JAMFTG010000437.1:0-153236 GCA_023974075.1 Chaenocephalus aceratus | reverse complement strand
TGCTCCTTTTTGGCGGGGGGTGCGCACCACTTATGTGCAGCCCTGTCTATATGCAAGCTATTGGAATGATATATTAGATAAGTAATTACTAAGTAGCAGATGCTGTTTCAACAGTTCAGGTGTTCAGCAGTCTTATGGCCTGTGGGATGAAACTGTCTCTGAGTCTGGGGTTTAGTCCGGATGCTGGGGTAACGCCTGCCAGACGAGCAGACTGAGCAGTGTGTGGCTGGGGTCTTTTCATCTGTCATTATTCACTCAGCTGCAGTTTGAGTTCAAACAGGAAACCTCATGTCCTGGGTTGCGAGGGTTAATGCTGTTACAGTTACTAGTTATCTGTAAAAAAAATGATATAGACAACTTCTCCTCAGAATCCTAACCAATGGATGATTCAACAAGTGGACTAAGAAACGTGCTGGAGCTGAAACTCATTGTATATGCGACAGTACCCAAAAGCTCTCATCATTTCCCATCAGGCACGGCTAAAGAAACCACAGAGGAAAGAACAAATGTCTTCTCTAATTGTGTACTTCTCGTATGTCCAAGCAGACCTGAACAGTGGGTTGAAGGGAGAAGAGAAACTAGAGCAGGTACTTCCACAACTCTCAGAGCTGAGCAAAAGAAAGTGACGGTAATAAGACAACAGGCTCTGCTGTGTCCTCTCAAATGTCCTAAACACATGTATGAAAGCACAAGCAGACAGCAGCGGTGGTACGTGGTTAACATATTGCTGATAGTGTATTTTTTTGGCAGAAAGGCATCTCACAAGAAAAGGGCACGATGTGGACACAGGCCCAACGCTGAACACTAACTTATCCCACTTTACAGGATGTGTTGCTGACTGTCTCACCTTGTCGTTTCTCTCACAGAGGAACTTGAGTCTCTGGGCTCTCTTGTGCATGAAGACGCCGTCCAGATGTCCCGTCTCCACCGAGCGGATCTCGATGGCCTTCTCCCCCCAACCCATGATCTGGTGGAGCGGATGTAGGCTGCAAAAAGGTATTTAGGTTAACCAATCGATATTACATTACATTGCATTTAGCTGACGCTTTTATCCAAAGCGACTTACAATAAGTGCATTCGACCAGGAAGACACATGATACTGAGCATCCGATGCCTTTCAAGTGTGTGTGTGTGTGTGTGTGTGTGTGTGTGTGTGTGTGTGAGTGTGTGTGTGTGTGTGAGTTTACAGTGCAGCTGTAGGCGAATGATCAATGCTAGAGGTTGTGTGGGTGAAATACAATAGCTGTGTGCATGTGTTAGCTAATGATTAATCAATGATGAGCAATTCATCGGGGAGAATTTAATAATAAACTATAAGGTGTACAGAGATGGAAAAAGTACACACATCTTTACTCAAGTAGAAGTACAGATACTCGTGTTTAAAAATACTCTGGTAAAAGTAGAAGTACTGACTAAACTTCATTACTCAAGTGAAAGTAAAGAAGTATGGGCTTTGAAGTGTACTTCAGTAAAAAGTACCCATAACTAGCAGCTGCTTTAAAGAGTACCTGACCTCCCTTTATATTAATAGAACAATAATGTCATTGTTAGCTAATGAATGTTTCCATGCTGAACAACGGCAACATGACAACGTTTCCATTGGTCCCTCTTCTTTAGAGAAGACCAGGATGTACGATGTAAGAAGTAGAAAGTACAGGTATTTGAGTTCAACATGTAAGAAGTAGAAAGTACAGGTATTTGTGTTCAACATGTGAGAAGTAGAAAGTACAGGTATTTGAGTTCAACATGTAAGAAGTAGAAAGTACAGGTATTTGTGTTCAACATGTAAGAAGTAGGAAAGTACAGGTATTTGGGTTCAACATATAAGAAGTAGAAAGTACAGGTATTTGTGTTTCAACATGTGAGAAGTAGAAAGTACAGGTATTTGTGTTCAACATGTGAGAAGTAGAAAGTACAGGTATTTGGGTTCAACATGTAAGAAGTAGAAAGTACAGGTATTTGTGTTCAACATGTAAGAAGTAGAAAGTACAGGTATTTGAGTTCAACATATAAGAAGTAGAAAGTTCAGGTATTTGGGTTTAACATGTAAGAAGTAGAAAGTACAAGTATTTGGGTTCAACATGTGAGAAGTACAGGTATTTGTGTTCAACATGTAAGAAGTAAAAGTACAGGTATTTGAGTTCAACATGTAAGAAGTAGAAAGTACAGGTATTTGTGTTCAAACATGTAAGAAGTAGAAAGTACAGGTATTTGGGTTCAAAATGTAGAAAGTACAGGTATTTGTGTTTAACATGTAAGAAGTACAGGTATTTGGGTTCAAAATGTAAGAAGTAGAAAGTACAGGTATTTGGGTTCAACATGTAGAAAGTACAGGTATTTGTGTTTAACATGTAAGAAGTACAGGTATTTGTGTTCAACATGTAAGAAGTAGAAAGTACAGGTATTTGAGTTGAACATGTAAGAAGTAGAAAGTACAGGTATTTGTGTTCAACATGTAAGAAGTAGAAAGTACAGGTATTTGTGTTCAACATGTAAGAAGTAGAAAGTACAGGTATTTGTGTTCAACATGTAAGAAGTAGAAAGTTCAGGTATTTGTGTTCAACATGTAAGAAGTAGAAAGTACAGGTATTTGTGTTCAAAATGTAAGAAGTAGAAAGTACAGGTATTTGTGTTCAACATGTGAGAAGTAGAAAGTACAGGTATTTGAGTTCAAAATGTAAGAAGTAGAAAGTACAGGTATTTGTGTTCAACATGTAAGAAGTAGAAAGTACAGGTATTTGAGTTCAAAATGTAAGAAGTAGAAAGTACAGGTATTTGTGTTCAAAATGTAAGAAGTAGAAAGTTCAGGTATTTGTGTTCAAAATGTAAGAAGTAGAAAGTACAGGTATTTGTGTTCAAAATGTAAGAAGTAAAAAGTACAGGTATTTGTGTTCAAAATGTAAGAAGTAGAAAGTACAGGTATTTGTGTTCAAAATGTAAGAAGTAGAAAGTTCAGGTATTTGAGTTCAAAGTGTAAGAAGTAGAAAGTACAGGTATTTGTGTTCAAAGTGTAAGAAGTAGAAAGTTCAGGTATTTGAGTTCAACATGTAAGAAGTAGAAAGTACAGGTATTTGAGTTCAAATGTGAGAAGTAGAAAGTTCAGGTATTTGTGTTCAAAATGTAAGAAGTAGAAAGTACAGGTATTTGTGTTCAAAATGTGAGAAGTAGAAAGTTCAGGTATTTGTGTTCAACATGAGAGAAGTAGAAAGTTCATGTATTTGTGTTCAAAATGTAAGAAGTAAAAAGTTCAGGTATTTGAGTTCAAAATGTAAGAAGTAGAAAGTTCAGGTATTTGTGTTCAAAATGTAAGAAGTAGAAAGTTCAGGTATTTGTGTTCAAAATGTGAGAAGTAGAAAGTTCAGGTATTTGTGTTCAATATGAGAGAAGTAGAAAGTACAGGTATTTGAGTTCAACATGTAAGAAGTAGAAAGTTCATGTATTTGTGTTCAACATGTAAGAAGTAGAAAGTTCAGGTATTTGTGTTCAACATGTAAGAAGTAGAAAGTACAGGTATTTGTGTTCAAAATGTGAGAAGTAGAAAGTACAGGTATTTGAGTTCAACATGTAAGAAGTAGAAAGTTAATGTATTTGTGTCCAAAATGTAAGAAGTATAAAGTACAGGTATTTGAGTTCAACATGTAAGAAGTATAAAGTACAGGTATTTGTGTTCAAAATGTAAGAAGTAGAAAGTCCAGGTATTTGTGTTCAACATGTAAGAAGTAGAAAGTACAGGTATTTGTGATCAAAATGTAAGAAGTAGAAAGTACAGGTATTTGAGTTCAACATGTAAGAAGTAGAAAGTACAGGTATTTGTGTTCAAAATGTGAGAAGTAGAAAGTACAGGTATTTGTGTTCAAAATGTAAGAAGTAGAAAGTACAGGTATTCGAGTTCAACATGTAAGAAGTAGAAAGTACAGGTATTTGAGTTCAACATGTAAGAAGTAGAAAGTACAGGTATTCGAGTTCAACATGTGAGAAGTAGAAAGTACAGGTATTTGTGTTCAACATGTAAGAAGTAGAAAGTACATGTATTTGTGTTCAACATGTAAGAAGTAGAAAGTACAGGTATTTGAGTTCAACATGTAAGAAGTAGAAAGTACAGGTATTTGTGTTCAACATGTGAGAAGTAGAAAGTTCAGGTATTTGTGTTCAACATGAGAGAAGTAGAAAGTACAGGTATTTGAGTTCAAAATGTAAGAAGTAAAAAGTTCAGGTATTTGAGTTCAAAATGAGAGAAGTAGAAAGTTCATGTATTTGTGTTCAAAATGTAAGAAGTAAAAAGTTCAGGTATTTGAGTTCAAAATGTAAGAAGTAGAAAGTTCAGGTATTTGTGTTCAAAATGTGAGAAGTAGAAAGTTCAGGTATTTGTGTTCAACATGAGAGAAGTAGAAAGTACAGGTATTTGAGTTCAACATGTAAGAAGTAGAAAGTTCAGGTATTTGTGTTCAACATGTAAGAAGTAGAAAGTCCAGGTATTTGTGTTCAAAATGTGAGAAGTAGAAAGTTCAGGTATTTGTGTTCAAAATGTAAGAAGTAGAAAGTTCAGGTATTTGTGTTCAAAATGTAAGAAGTAGAAAGTCCAGGTATTTGTATTCAACATGTAAGAAGTAGAAAGTACAGGTATTTGTGATCAAAATGTAAGAAGTAGAAAGTACAGGTATTTGAGTTCAACATGTAAGAAGTAGAAAGTACAGGTATTTGTGTTCAAAATGTGAGAAGTAGAAAGTACAGGTATTTGTGTTCAAAATGTAAGAAGTAGAAAGTACAGGTATTCGAGTTCAACATGTAAGAAGTAGAAAGTACAGGTATTTGTGTTCAACATGTAAGAAGTAGAAAGTACAGGTATTTGTGTAACTGCGACTCACCCACGGAGGTCGGCATCTCGCCCCACTGCAGCACCACGTCTTTGGTGATGCGTCCGTACGTGTTGACGTAGACTCCTTCGTCCTCGTAGCACACCAGCAGCTCGATGCCGTCGGTGTTGGGCAGGATGATGATGGCGTGAGACTGGATGTGGGTCTGGATCTGCAGAAACACAAAACAACATGGTGTCCGGTGATGATGAGTTTTATCTGGGAAAATGTGTGATTTTATTACAAAGCGCCTTTGGCATTCATGATCAACTTCAGCAGAGGATTATGATATGATATGGATCCTTTTACGAGTTAGCTCCTACAATGGGAAACTCTACGGAAGAGGATTAGGGCAGGGACAAGTGACATGTATTTGGAGATCTGACCAAAAGTGAAGTTTTTCTTCTGATAGAATTTTTTTTCGAGACTTTCAGGAAAAAAAAGAAATATTTTCTAAGAATTTTTACTTTATATTTTTTTAATGTCTCAGATTTTTACATTTTTCTCAGAATTCTCAGATTTTGAGAATTAAATAAATAAATATATTTGTTTTTTCTGAAATTTGACTTTTTTGAGATTTTCAGGATTTTTTTATGTATTTCTCAGAATGTCACATTTTTATCATGAATTCTGATACTTTGAGAATATTTATTTTTATTTCTCAGAAGTCAGACTTTAACCTCAGAACAAATATTGTGGCCTGAATCATCTTCTGTTAAAAACTCAAATCCCATCGAGCTCACTAATCTTTCAGTCTTCTGAAACCTCCTTTGAATAGACGTGTGTGTACATAATGCATGCTGTTCTTACGTGTGTGGGCAGGTAGATGTCGTACACGGCCCCAGAGTCCACGTCCACGGCGTGGAAGCCTGAAGCTGAGCCGTAGATGACCTTTAACCTCTGACCCTCCTCCACGGTCAGGTCCACCAGCAGGGGCTTGTGCACCAGGTCACCGAAAGACTGAGAACCACACAGGTCAGAAAAACAGCTCGAGCATCATGAGGGTAAATAGTTGCCAGGGTGGAGGTGATCAGTATTGATAGCAAGCTGAACAACATCCGACCCTTTTACAACAAACACAAAAACACAAAACCCTGCTAATAATCCCCAATGTGTATGATATGTGTATCTTTTTTTGTGTGTGTTAAAAGCAAATCATATACATTATTTACAGATAATAATTGTATCGTGAAATGTTTCAGGTTAATTCATGTGTCCCTGCTGTTAAAAGGCCACTGTAGATTTAACACCAGCTACTGCAATTTAAGATATTCTCCTTAAAGAGTATTCACGTCACATTACAAGTCATTTGTTAGACGCTTTTATCCAATTTGTGTTTGTATGAATTTGTGTATGTACATATGTATATATGTATATATATAAATATATAGAGACCATTCTCCTAACTTGCCTGTATATATTATATGAATGATTATATAAATTATTCAAGGTTAAAGTATACATTGATATTGTATGTTAACATATATTAAGATGTAAAAAGAAAAATTATTTTTTAAAAAAAGGGAGAAGGGGTTAAATAAGTGTAAACTTCTTCCGACCCCTTTTCGGACGTGTAGCTAAAGCTTTGTTGTTTATTGATATCAGACAATGACACTACAGATTATTCAATTATTAATTAAATATTTCGTTTTGTTATTGCATTCATTTGTATTTTCTTTGGTTTTACACGCTCGAAAAAAATAAATAAACTAAACTAAACTAAAGCGACTTTCTTCAGTACTGTGGACAATCTCCCCAGGGACACAACGACATGCTGACTGCTGAGGGACTCGAACTTGCTACCCCCTGATTCAAAGTCCAGCACTCTACCCACTGAGCCACAGTCACATGACAAGAGCTGGACATCTGTTAGGTATGGGGTTTCTCTACAGTGTGGCCTTATGGGTAACATTCAAGGCCAGTGGATTCTTCCTTTCCACTGACAGGAAAACGTCGGCAGAAAAACATCATCTTAACAATGAAAAACAAAGTCCGCCGCCGTCTCAACAAGGCAAGCAGCACCCTGCCATGGGATATACATCAGTGGCTCATCATGTGATCCCTGTTGTATCGTTGCTCCCCAGCCGGTCCCTCACACACACTGAAGAACCCACTCCCCAGACCGTCAGTACAGATGTGGGAGTGCTCAGGTGTTGTTGTCAAAGCACACAGCTGAGCGAGGCGTTGACTCACCTTGAAGGCCATGAACTTGTGGTAGGGTTTGGGGGCCCAGGCGTAGACCTCCACCGAGTTCTTCAGAGCGAGAACCAAGAACTTGATCCTCTCATATTTCACTGGGGAGCGGAAGACACAAACTAACATTAGAAGAAGAAAAAGGCATGAGAGAGAAACTAGCATCAGCCGCACACGGGTTCTGCTGCTGAAGACTGTTTAGCAGCTTTGGTGGCTCACCCATCGCCATGGCAACGCGCGTGATCAGGTAGTGATCAGGCGCGTGATCAGGTAGTCCCCGCAGGTCATTAACCCATAGGTCTCCCGTGACCCGTTTCAAGTTAAAATGATATAATAACTACGCTCTAGTTTTTTGTATCAGAACCAGGCTTCATGATGTCCCCACAGCAGATATATAAACACTACAACAGGTTTTGACCATTTTAGTCTGAAGGTCTAAAAAAAGTGTTTAAGTTGGTGTTGGGGTCTGGGGAGACCCAGCAGCATTGTTGTGGGTCAGTCGGGGTCAAATTTGGCCCAATCAAGATCCATCTTTGACTTTAGACACCCCTCCCCCTCCCCTCCCCCTTCATCCACTGTAACAATAATCTTTCGCAACATGCACCTGGTCTCCCCTCCCCCTCCCCCCACGGGAACTCGACGTTCCTCAAAGAACATGTACTCCAACACTTGAACCTGAACAATATGTGGTGTAATGTGTTTGGTGCCATAGATTGTACGGTTATGAATGCGTTATAAGTTAGTTATGATTATGTTAAAACAATATTGGATGATAGTCATTTTTTGTGTGTTTTAGACTGAAATAAATCATGGGTCAAAATTGACACCATGAACGGTAACAGCTTTCGAACACAACACAAGGGTTAAGTTCATTATATAATCTGGGATATGAACGTATACTTTTCTGTAACTAGAAAGGGATTTCAAAGGACAAGAAAAGAGGAGTGTTCAACTTTAAGAAATGTCTAATGAAAAAAATGTCTCAGTTTTTAAAATGTCCCTACATCGCTGCTCCTTGACCAAACATCTGTCGAATGATACATTTGATATGTATATATTTAAAGGGTTTTAAGTATATGATATAAAACTCAACCAAGATGTCACAGAACAGTTGGGGCGCTTTGTCCGAATATTTCACAAAAACAGATTTGAAATGTGTTTTCTTTGGAAAGTCCTTTACTTCCCAAAAGTGTGCCAACTTGCATAAAACTTAAATCCGACACAAAATCGATTCACACGATAAAATAAAACTTCCTCGACAGGAAATGGATTTCATGTGAGCTCTGAAGAGGAGTTTCCAACAGGAAGTGCCGATCAGCGCCAACATCACTGAGGGCATTCTGAGCTGTAGACAGGTCGTTGTGTCCACTCAGCCCTCGCTGCGTTATTGCTTCATCGAGGGCTTTCCTTCAATCCTTATCTTCCGAAATCCCAAACATTAGTGTGCTGCTCTTCAAAACAGTCAATCATTGAGAACGGATGGTCATTATAAGTAAGGTACAAATAAAACAGTATCACTCAAATGTATTCTCTCTCCATGAACTGTTATTGTGTGACGAAGCTGGACTGACGGCTTTGCATATTGCACATGTGTTTTATTTTGAAAAGCGTTCCCTTTCCCCTCGTCTGTTGCTGTTGATTGTGTGCACCTGGTGCCCTGTGTTGTCCCCTCCCCCCTCAGCTGTTGGGTTCATTAGTGTGGGTGTGTAGGCTCTGTGTGTTCTGTGATGGTGGGTGAGATTCTTGTGGCTGCTGACTGTGTTCAGGTGCACAGCAACTGAGGCTGTGTCGGTGTCTGACTCTGCCTCCTTGCTTGGTCGGGCCGCTCAACGGTCAGTCTCACATATTGCTACGGTTAATTTCGCCACAGCCTACGACGTAATAATAATAATAATAGATGACATTTGTAAAGCGCCTTTCAAGGGACCCAAGGCCGCTTTACATGGTGAACAAACAAACAAACAAAAGGGGAAAATAATAGTAAAGCCTATGTTGCAAATGTATTATCTTTTCAATTCAAACACGGCATCTATTGCACGTCTGTCCGTCCTGGGAGAGGGATCCCTCCTCTGCTGCTCTCCCTGAGGTTTCTCCCATGTTCCCTTTAAACTGTGGGTTTTCTCCGGAAGTTTTTCCTTGTACGATGTGAGGGTCTGAGGACAGAGGGTCTAAGGACAGAGGGTCTAAGGACAGAGGGTCTGAGGACAGAGGGTCTGAGGACAGAGGGTCTGAGGACAGAGGGTCTAAGGACAGAGGGTCTAAGGACACAGGGTCTACGGACAGAGGGTCTAAGGACAGAGGGTCTAAGGACAGAGGGTCTAAGGACAGAGGGTGTCGTATTGTCATACTGATATTCTGTACACACTGTGAAGACCACTGAGACGAATGTAACATGTGTGATATTGGGCTATAAATAAACATTGATTGATTGATTGATAAAGCATGTAATAAATAGCAGTAGGAGTGGAAGCAGGGGGACTGTGATGGGTTAGGGGTCAAAGGCCATGGTGAAAAGTGAGTTTTTAATGACGACGTAAGCCTGAGAATTCAGAGTAAAATGTCGTAATCCTGACTAAAGATTCTAGGAACACTTTTGACTTTTTTCTCAGAATTCTAAGATCTTCAAGAAAAAGTAGATAATATTTTTTCCTCAAAAGTCAGAATTAGTCAGACGTATTCAATTCTGGACCAGCTGTTTTTTGGTACCAAATGCGAACCAGTTTTCAGTGCCGGTTGCGGTGGAAAGAGGAATAACTGTTTCAAATATTTGTATTGAGAAGAAGCAATAGTAATAATAGACTTCTTTGGGGTGGAAATCAAGCTTCCCTTTTTCAACATAGAAGACAGCCAACAGGAAATAATAAAGAAAAAAACATAGCGTCACAGGAATACCATACTTAATGTCATCCATAGTCATAGTGGAAAGAGGAAGAAACTGGTTTATCCTCGGGCACTAGCTCTGAACTTGACCTACAACCGGTTTTGGTGGAAAAGGGATGTCAGTATTCTAAGATGTTCAAGAAAGAATAGATAGTTTTTTTTCTCAAAAGTCAGAATTAGTCAGACATTCTTGACCAACAGTTTTTTAGGGGGCCAGCTCTCGGTAGAAAACAGGAAGAACTTGTTTGCTTTCGGGCACTGCCTACAAACTGTACCTAGAACCAGTTTTGGTGGGAAAGGGGTGAGAACGTGATCTTACCGACATTGTAGTGCACGCAGCCCTCCAGGTCGCCCACGGTGGTCCAGCCCTGCTTCTTCTCCACCTCGGGGTCGTTGTGCAGGATCTTGTTCCTCAGCCAGGACAGGTAGTAAACACGGAGCTTGTTCTTCTTACCTGTCGTACATCAGAGAGGTCAAATAGGCGCTAAAATAAGCTAAAGTCTCTCCTTACGCCTGTTTTTAAGATAAGACGAGATAAGATACGAGTGAAACACAGGTCAGTACAGATAAGAATTCACGCAAAAATAATGAGAATAAAGTAAGTCTTTTGTAAAGGGTATATTCTAGTGTGCATATTGTCAGTGTGTAAGGCCTTGAGGAAGGCTGCAGAAAAGTGTAGCGACTAAAAATATCCTTATTGGCTGCTGAGTTCTTGCAGAGATTATTATTACTATTCTAGTCTGCAATCTTTGTCCTGTGAAATGCATCTAGACCAGTGTTTCTCAAACTTTTTCATACCAAGGACACTTAGCCAATAAAAAAACACTCGCGGACCACCTAACTCCACAAATATCCAAAAACACATCGTTTTTTCTAGAACAGATTACAAATCGCCTGAAACTGGTACAAAGAAGTGGCAACATGTGTGACGAAGGTGTTGCGCTGGGCTATATGATGCAATTGAAAGTTAAACTTAAGATCGCTCCATTGCGGAAATATTCGCGCGGAGAGTGTGGAAAACTTAAATTAATTAATTAATTTCAAATGTGAAATGTCACCTATATACTCACGGACCACTAGGGGGCGCTCACGGACCACCAGTGGTCCGCAGACCACACTTTGAGAAGCACTGATCTAAATGATCATTTTAATCTTTACCGCTGCCATGAGCAGTCTGAAATATAACACGTGAAAAACATGATTAGACGCTTGCAGTGGGACGTGTCTCCCTCCTGAAGGTCCGTTTGCAACATTTCGGGAAGTTGGTGAACGTGCGGGTCATGTCGGGACAAATCAACATGCAGAATAACATGAGCCATGTCGTAACAATACATCGCCAGCAGTACCACTTTTAACTATTGTTCCCTGTGATAATAATTAGAAAAAAGACAAGTTGTAGGGTGATATAATAATGGTCTGAATATGAAAGAATAAAGAATATGCTAAGGTCCATCCATAGCATGCCATTGTCATTATGAAGCAGGCTTCTACCTAATGGCTTTATCCAATTGAATAGTGTGTACATCCTTACTTGCCAACCTTGAGACCTCAGAAATCGGGAGCATTTCAAAACCACCGCGGGGGGGGGGGTGCTAGTGGATCATCGCCGGAGCTGTATTAGATTAACATTAACATGCTTATTGTAGTTGAAGTGCACTGCCTTGCGGCCTGTAGCACCATCCTTGATGGAGCATGTGTGTGGGCTGGAAACAGTCCTGAGTAAATCTGATTTTCTCAGAAAACGGGAGAAATGCGGGAGAAACCCCGGGAGGAAACCGGGAGTCTCCCGCGAAAATCGGGAGGGTTGGCAAGTATGTGTACATCTCCTATAAGGTCAGACATGAAAGCAGATCTGTGCTTTGATTGGAATAATTAAAAAGGTGAGAGTAAAACAAAATATGGCCTTTTGTGTAAACATATACTCGTGCCACCACCGTATCTCCCGAGTGGAATACATTCCTTTGTATCCATCTTGCAGGGTTTTACGATGATCCTTAAAAAGTCTTAAAATTATGAAAATGCATCTAAAAAAATTCTTAATTTGTATTAAAATTAAATAAATCTCTCAAAGTGTATGTGTGTATGACATCAGTTTAATAAATAATGTTTTTATTAATAAAAGTAAAAATGTGTTTATAATATAATTATTATTAAATAAAAAAAGTTTTAAAAGGAAAAATAAATACAAACTAATATATATATTAATATAATATATATAAAATCGGTATAATCCATTTAAAAAACAAACAAAACAATAATTGTTTCGCTCTCAACACCATCACTAAGACCCGAGAATCTCAGTATTTTTATTGTGAAATCGATCTTCAATGTTATTCTGAGTGAACACGTCTTACGTCTGTTGCTGTTCTGCTTCCTCTCCGACACGCGAACAATCGTCCTTTAGCTTCTCAATCAGTGACACTGTTTCCATCAAACTATGACATGGACCGAGGTGTTCCCCACCCACACCCACACCCACACACACACACACACACACACACACACACACACACACACACACACACACACACACACACACACACACACACACACACACACACCACACACACACACACACACACACACACAACACACAGAGCTGAGATTTACTCAACATCCGTTTAGCTCAAAATACCCGTTGTGACGCAGCGTGGCTGCCGTGTGAGCACTCGTTGAGAAAGAGCAGAAGTAGCGTGATAGCACTTTCAATCTGAGAACCTGAACCACACGTGCACAGATCATATGTCTGCAACCGGAGACGTGCACACTTTGTCTGAGGTGCGTCGGATACAGTGGTGGGAAGTGACTAAGGACATTTACTCAAGTACAATTCTGAGGTACTTTACTTGAGTATGTCCATGTTATGCTACTTTGTCCACTACATGTATTTAATACCTTTAGTTACTTTAGTTCCACCTGGAGTAAATCCACCAGCTACCCTGCAGACTACAAAGCCATTCAGACTAGCTGCACCTTCACCAGCTTTGAGAACACATGATCAATCATTATAAAACATATCATATATATTATTCTGAAATGGACCAATCTGCACAGTGACTACTTTTACTGTCGCTACTTTCACTATATTTAGAATACTTTTCTACTTTTACTTGAGGAACATTTTGAATGCAGGACTTTTACTGTAACAGAGTATTCCTACACTCTGGTACTTCTACTTTTACTCAATACAAGATCTGAGTACTTCTACTTTTACTCAAGTACAAGATCAGAGTACTTCTACTTTTACTCAAGTACAATATCTGAGTACTTCTACTTTTACTCAAGAACAAGATCTGAGTACTTCTACTTTTACTCAAGAACAAGATCTGAGTACTTCTCCCGCCTCTGGTTGGATGGGGCAGTGTGTGTGTGTGTGTGTGTGTGTGTGTGTGTGTGTGTGTGTGTGTGTGTGTGGAGAGGAAGACCAATCATTTCAACATGACAGTGTAGTATATATCTGTGTGTTTCTTATTTTCTCTACACAAGCGTTCGAATACATTTCTACATTTGTGTGTATTTAAGTGCATCAGATAGATCGATTCTTTATCGCAGTGGGAGTCATTTGGCCGCATTAAATAAAACAATCTTTAAATGTGTGTTTACTGAGGTCCGTGTGTGTGTGTGTGTGTGTGTGTGTGTGTGTACCTGATATAGTGACCAGGACGTTGAGGCCCTCCAGGACGTCCATCTGCTGGAAGCGCCGTCGGCTGATCAGAGGGTAGACTTTCCCCTGACCGCTGCGATCCAACAGCATCAGACCGCTCTCTGTGCCCACCAGCAGGTTCACTCCTACACACACACACACACACACACACACACACACACACACACACACACACACACACACACACACACACACACACACACACACACACCACACACACACACACACACACACACACACACACACACACACACACACACACACACACACACACACACACACACACACACACACACACACACACACACACACACACACACACACACACACACACACACACACACACACACACCAATTAGGAGAAGATCAACATCACGTACAGCTGGAAATAGAGCATCCAGTCGAGACGGTGTTCTGCAGTGTAATCAGTGATTTGCTGCCCCCAGGTGGTGAAGACTTCACACGCATATTATTATTATATACATATATATATATATATATATATATTATATACATATACACAGTGCAAATAAACACACACATTAGGTCTGAATACACACATGCACAAACACATGCATTGTTATGAGAGGTGTGGGAGGAAACTGCCAGGTAACTTTATTAATGAATCAAAATGTGGGAAATTATTTTGTTACATCAGCATGTAAAAAAAAGTAATTGCACCTGACGATGAAATACAAAGTTAATATATATATTTATGTTAAAAATAGAAAGATATATAGCCATGATCTGAGAGTGCACAATATACAAATATACAGAATAAGTTACAGCAATAGTAAAGTGTGTTTAAAGTAGAGGAGTCTGGTTGAAAAATGAAAGACATACCTTAAGACAAACAGACAAGCTTATTTAATATATATATATATATATACACACTAGAAAGGCACTAATAACCTGACCCATTGTGTCGTAACAAGTCATAATTAGGGAATTCCCAACCTTTGATAACGATGGTAAAAGTGAAAGTTATTTATAATTTTCTTAATTGTATTTAATTGTTGTTTTATTATTCTGTTGGAATAAAGTGCTTTGTTTTCATTCACAAAGTCTCTTTACCCTTTGTGTTCGAAAAGCTGCTATCAATAAAGTTAGGTTTGAATCCTCACCCCACAGTGCGGCACACAGGATCTCGGAGTTGAACCTCTTCTTGTATTTGCGGATCTCGGGCGTGTCGCTCTGCGGGCGGGGTGTTGACGGGGTTCACGTTGACGACGGATCCTTTTCGGGAGGGGTCGGCCCGCAGAGCCTCCGCCAGCCGGGCGTCGTTAGCGTACCCTACAAGGTCAAAGGGAAGGTCAAAGGGAGGGGCTTAGGTGCAGGAAGTAGAATTCAGTCAAAGTCAACTTTATTGTCAATCTTTCCGTTTGTGTGTATTCTGTATTTGTGTCATCGTGTTATGCGCATTTTGCATTTCCAGCTGTATATTTTCCACATGTATATATTTCCATCCATCTTCTCCCGCTTATCCGTGGTCGGTTCCAGCAGAGAGCCCCAAACGTTCCTTTCACGCCCCAAACGTTCCTTTCACGTTTCTTTTAATATATATTTAATATATATATAATATATATATAAATATATAAAACAGTATCATTAAATAATGCTGTGTGTGTATAAATGAATGAATACATCTGTGTATATTTATGAATAAATACATGTGTGAGTACATATAAGTGTGTGTGTATATGAATAAATGTATATATAAAATAGTATCATTAAATAAATATATAAAATAGTATCATTAAATAATGCTGTCAGATAAATGAAGTACACAGTAATAGTCAAGGTTATATTCAATATTCTGCACTTACACCAGCTGATAAGATATTTAAAACGTCTTTTGTTTGTCCTGAAAACGACATTTGAGAATACACACAGGCTATTTATAGATGATAACACACCAGTAATACAATCTCAGGACTCTTCGATATGGCTTTGATTACAGGATCGTTTACTTTCAGTCAACAAATCCTTTGGAAAGACAAAAAACAACTATTCAATATCCTGCTTTACCGCGACCGCTATAACTGCCGAAGAAGAAGTCTATGACGCTATCGCGTAGAGCTACGTTCTTGCGTAATGCGGAAGTGAGCGTGGTTAAATCTAAACTGGGTTGGAATAACGATAGACGCTCCCTGGCCACATCAATATATATATATTTTTATTCTTTTTAATGCTATTTTAATTCTATTTCTGACATATTTTGGACTGTTTATTTCTTGTGTCTTAATTTCTCTTCTGTAAATAGATTCATTTAAGTTCGACTTCGTAGGTAACGCTGTTCGCTCCGGAGGAACCCATTTTTCACAGCTTTAAAGCGTGATTTTAAGCTGAAAACCACCAAGTAACCCGCTGGTGATCGGTCCGACGCAAGATTGTGTTTCCATGTTAACCTTTGTTAGTTAGTTAGTTTCGTAACGGACGTGATGTAACAGCTGTAACGGTTGTAGCTTTTCTCAGACGCGGAGGGATACTGACTTGTTGTGAAAAGTAACTACAATTCTACCCGTGATATACGCTCATTATATCACGGCTAAGAACCAATCAGATTGCTTGATTTGACTTGTCCCTTTTATAAAAAGCAGTATCTCACCACTTGGTTTTTAGGGACTTTACAACATTTGTCCAGGAACGACAGATGAAAAATGGCCTCTTGGCTAACTGACGCATTCACAGAAATGTATATTAAAGAGGACGTATGTTTCCGTTACTGTGACGTGTTTCCATTCTTCAAGTTCAAGGTTCAAAAAGGACTTCGGGGTGTTGGCCTTTGCAGACCGTTTCCATGCACAACAACCTATAACACACACTAGAAGAAAGGGAGGACCGCCAACAAGCATAACAGGGGCTTCTATAACTGGCGGTCCTGAGCTGCTGATATGAAAACATGTTCAACACACTCAAGGACATTTAGCAGCTTCTTCTAGTTCTTGGATCTCTAGATGGGAATCTTTTGAAGGATAGGACGTTTTAAAAAATGTCCTAAAACCCTTTGTGAACTTTTGGTATAGAGAGGCGAAGTCCCGCCCGTCTCCTTCCGACCCATGCGACCTTATTTAGGAAAAAGTATGTATTGAAGTCAATGGAGAGAGAAAGATTATCGTTTGAATTGTGCCACGAATTACACACATGATGTTTGTCCATTTAAATATAATTTCGTCAGTTTGTCGTAAAACTGTTGAAATATACAGTCCTGTTTTTCACTCTCACCCTGTTGCTGTTTGAACTACTGAATTTCCCCACGGGATTAATAAAGGTCCATCTTATCTTATCTTAATGTATACGTTGATTTACTTCAATCTACTGTACAATATTACAGGAAATATACTGCATAAAGCAAACTATATACTTTATTTGATCTAAAATATGATGTTTCTACAACACCCATTGTGTATTTTGTGAATGAAGCGCCATCTCATGGTTAAATCCTGTAATTGAACAAATGGGGAAATTGGGCAACGCCCTCTAGCAATTTGGCAACACCCCCAGCCACTGGCATCCGCTGGGCTTTTGACTGGGACACACCCATGTGAGTCCTATCTGGGGTGCTACATCTGTAAGACTATGGAAAATACGGAATACATACTTCTTACAGACATACTTCCCATGGAGCTCCCCCGGAAAGGGAGGGACTTCGCCTCTCTGTTGTTTACCCAGCAGCTGGTGGGGGGGCGGGGACTTACCGATGTTGTTGAGGGCGCTGCCGGTGGAGGTGGAGACCTGCAGGAGGCGGGGGTCGATGAACGGAGTGAAGGAGGAAGAAGACTTGTGTTTCTGCATGTTGTTACTGGACTGGCTCTACAGCGAGAGGACACGGGATTTAGTGGTTGCATCAACATATTTACAGAATGAGATGCTTACAGATAAACAATAATGTAAACAATCAACAAGACAATGCAGTCAAACTGACGTTTTTCCATGCAAATACAATGGGCATTCAAGTGGAGGGTAAAATATAAATACTGCTGAAACGATGGAGGGTAAAACATATGGAAATATTGTGTTGACGAAAAGAAAAAAGGGGAAACAACATAAAAGTATGTCCATGGGAAACGTACTTGCCGTGGAGCTCCTAACTGTTAGGACCTACTGTCTGGGGAACGAGAGGATACGACTCGTGGCTACAAATAGTCAACAAGGAATCAAATGAGATTTAGAAGTCTGGTGGGAACGCTTCTGAAACCACAGCTGACCTCAGAGGACCCAGAGCTAGCATGTCTGTTTGGATCATAAATAAAATATTCACAGAGGAGCGATGGGACTACAGCTGCGTCGTCCCCGAAAGACGATGTGATGTAACGGGGGAAACATCTTGGAAATAAAGTGCTTTTTTCTAAGAACCGTACTTTCAAATGATCCCTATAACACCGCACACCGCTCCAACACCAGCAGCTCTCTGCAGAAGGTCTATGTCAGCAGGGAAAACAAACGAGGGGCCATGAAGGGCTGGATTAGAAGAGATCCCCAGCACCAGCAGAGGGCCTGAACAGATGCAGGAGAAGACTCTCATCATGGCCGGTCAGAACTGACAGAAGGTAAATAGTGGTTTTTAGATGATGAGAGCTACGTCTTCGGTTCCCTTTACTTCCACCAAAGAGGGCAGTGGAAGAATAGATCTGTGTCTTTAGGCCTCCACAGAGGACACACTAACATAAGGAGGACACAAGGACACTTAGATCCTCCAATGTTTCACTTTTAAAAGTACATTACAAGAAAACTGGAGAGGCTGCTTTCTGTTTTTATATCGCCCCAAACTGTGGGGACCGCCTCCCATTGGATCTTTAAGTCAATTAAAGACCTATCTGTTTCGTTTTTTAGTAGTATCACTGTTCTTGTTTTAGTGTTTTATTGTTTTTACATATCTTAATTATGTTCCTCATTTGTTATTGTGATGTTGTGTCATACTCTGTAAAGCACTAAGCATGACAGGTGCTATATAAATAAAGTTTATTATTATAAAAAAAGAAAATGGTAGCCGCGGTCAGTCAATACGTCTGTGAGAAATACTTCATCACAGCTGCATCATAATGCCAATGAGGTTAAGACTAGTTTCCACTAGGGCTGCTCGATTAAGGCAAAAATCATAATCTCGATTATTTGGGTCAATAATTGATATCACGATTATTAACAACGATTATCCATTTACTTTGAAAACATCAATTTATTGGAGACATTTTTTTTTTTAACAGTATGTTTTGAACAGTTGATTACCGTGAACTTTAAGTATAATTCAACTGAAAACCCCCAAAAAATAATAATAATAAAAAAATAATCGTTTTATTTCGATTACGTCGTTTTTGTAATCGCCGTAATTGCGATTAAAATACGATGAATTGAGCAGCCCTAGTTTCCACTCTGCTGTGATCCCAGTTCTGGCAGCCATGATGATTGTCACTTCCTGTTCAAGACTTTACAAGAAACGTCCCCTTTCTGAAGCGAGAGTCCTGTCTTTGGGGGGCTGGGGGCCACGTACCTCGATGAGGAGGGTGAGTTTATCCAGCGGACTCTGAGGGGACATGGCGGGGCTGGAGAGGCTGGAGGAGGAGGAGGGGGAGTTGGATGCAGAGGAGGAGGGGGAGGAATGGTGGCTCTGCTGGATCAGGTCTGGGAGGTGGTGAATGTGCCCAGAGAACCCGTTCCTGTCCGGTGCTGAGTGGTGGGTAGATTGGGGTGATGGTGGTGGTGGTGATGGTGGTGATGATGGGGGGGGCTGGGGGTGAGGCCCGGGCTGGACACGATGCCGGGGTGAGGGGCAAAGCCTGGGAGCGGGCCGGGGGTCTGAGCCCCTGTCTGACGCTTTCTGTGGTCACCTGCACTCTGGAAGTAGAAAGAGGGGCAGACTGTGGGTCTACATGTGGTTCTGAGCAGCTGAGGCGAAGGGACGGGGTTCGCTAGAGCGAAGGGCCGACTACAGGCGCTACTCTACGGGCGGAGGAGGAGGAGGACTCTCGTTAGTCATCCATTTGAGATAAATGATGTTTTATCTGAACTTAAAGGTCACCTATTATACCAAGTGCTCTTCTTCATGTCTCTTCTACATCAACATGTGTCCCCTCTTCTTCATGTCTCTTCTACATCAACATGTGTCCTCTCTTCTTCATGTCTCTGCAGCAACCAAGGTAACCCCCCGACCCCCCCCCCCTTATCACCTGAATCTCCTCTAGAGCACCATTGAGTTCTTTGTAACCAAATCTCTCTCAGAGGGGCGTGGGGAGGGAATCAGCACTTTGGAAACAGGGCTGAAACAGAGGGGATTATGGGTAATGCTGCAATGATCTGTTTGGTGTTTCAGCCAATCAGAGACAGGCTCTGGATATATCTGAGACCTGTGATATATTGATGACAAACAGTAAAATAGGGGACCTTTAAGATGATATGATAATTTAGTGCTGTTCATCTGAACTTAACGCATATGATAACTGCAATTCTGATTAAATAATTTAATTGAAAACCGTCAAGACCTAAATTAAAGTAAAACAAATCCCCATTATTATATCAGCTATGGGTTTTAATGTTAGCATCATGAAGTTGAATTATGAGTTGAAACGTTCGCTGCACGAGACCATGCAGTTGTTGATCGTGATGTTTGTTACATTTGTTTCCTTTTATATCTTGTCTTCAATATTTGTCCTTGTCGATGTTGCAAATGGAGCTGCTGTGATGCAATAACCATTTTAGACTTAATCTGCCAACAAAGGTATTATCGTATCCAAGCTACGCTAATTCAGCTGCTCTCCACTGACCAGAAATCATACAGAACAAAATCAACACAACGTACAAACAGAAGGGAACACATTCGGGTATGATGAACAGAATACACAACAAAACACTGAAGGTGTGTGTGGTGAAGGATGAAGGTGTGTGTGGTGAATGATGAAGGTGTGTGGTGAATGATGAAGGTGTGTGTGGTGAAGGATGAAGGTGTGTGTGGTGAAGGATGAAGGTGTGTGTGGTGAATGATGAAGGTGTGTGTGGTGAAGGATGAAGGTGTGTGTGGTGAAGGTGTGTGTGGTGAATGATGAAGGTGTGTGTGGTGAATGATGAAGGGTGTGTGGTGAAGGTGTGTGTGGTGATGATGAAGGTGTGTGTGGTGAAGGATGAAGGTGTGTGTGGTGAGGATGAAGGTGTGTGTGGTGAAGGATGGGGTGGTGTGGTGGATGAAGGTGTGTTGGTGGGTGCGGTGTGTGTGGTGAAGGATGAGGTGTGTGTGGTGAATGGCTGAAGGTGTGTGTGGTGAATGATGGGTGTGTGTGGTGAAGGTGTGTGTGGTGAATGATGAAGGTGTGTGTGTGGGAGGGGTGTGTGGTGCGGTGTGTGTGTGCTGTGTGTGTGTGGTGAGGATGCGGTGGTGTGGGTGCCTATGCCGGTGTGTGTGGTGCTGATGCGGTGTGTGTGGTGCGGTGTGTGTGGTGCCTGCTGCCGGTGTGTGTGGTGCCGGCTGCCGGTGTGTGTGGTGCCGGTGTGTGTGGTGCGGATGCGGTGTGTGTGGTGCCGGATGCGGTGTGTGTGGTGCCGGATGCGGTGTGTGTCCTGTCTTCCTCTCCGGTGGTCCCTGTCTGCGCTCCGAGTGCCGTCTTTGAGGGCGTCGAGCCGGCGTCCTCGTCGTGACGATCATGGTTTTCACCGACTCTGTCTCTCCATTGCTCAGCCTGGAAGACCTGCAGCGGAAAAGAAGATTTACCATGGAGGCATTGAGAGATCTACAAGACTGTCTCTTGAGGTCAACGTCTTTTTTTTTCCTTAACATATAATAAATAGTTCTTATCTGCTTATTTTTGTGGTTGTTTGGCTTGTTGTATATTTTTTAGTGTCTGTTGTTTTAATAATCCTTAAGTCATGCTTTTCTGGTTATTACCCGTTAGGGCTGAACGATTAATCGATTTTAAATCGAAATCGCGATTTGAAATGATGCGATTATCAAACCGCCAAGCCTTTTTCTTCTTCTTCTTGTGTTGTGAGTCATCCACACCAATCAGAAGTGCTGGGCTCCACATGTACCAGCCATTGTTAACCAATCAGAAGTGGCCCCTGATAGAAGGTGATAGACAGATTGATCCAATCAGCTGCCAAGTGCTTCTGAAAGTGCCTGCCCTTTCCAGATGGCTTCCAGTGGAGCTTCAGATGGTTTGGTGAACCCTCTGAGTCAGGTTAGGGACGCTCCATCACGTGTTTCTATCACAGGGTGAATCTCAAACTGAAGCTTGACTTTAAAGCAACCCAACGGAAGTTTCATGTAAGTTTAGTTCTTTCACTCGTAGCTCAGGCTGCGGGGTGCTAGAGACGGGAGCACGTTGATGCGACCTTGCTAGCCGGAGATATGGCCGCATTTTACAATAAACTTCCGTCGGGTCGCTTAAAAACAAATATCTCAAATCGAATCGCAATATTTGTCAGAAAAATCGCAATTCATGTAACCGGTCCTGCAGAGCCACACACCCTCAAAGTGCACCCTGTAGCGAGTAAAACTCTAACACAGAGAAGACCTGTCTGCTGCCCCAGAACGCCTCGGTGGGGATTTCTCTTTTTCCATTGTTTACTTCTTGGGTATAGTGACGTATTTCGGGTATAGTGCGTAACGTAACGTAACGTAACGTAACGGTTACGTTGCGTCCACGGCGCCGTTACGTTTGGACCAATCCACGGACTTCCTCACACACACACACACTCGGCGGGATGTTGCGAGGCTCGCTGCAGCGAGGAGCGGGACACTGTGAGCTGGCTCACTGGTGTGGGGTCAGCGAGACAGCGAGACACCGCGGAACTCAGCCTCACACAAACTCCCAGCCAGGCTGCGGGTGTGTGGTGTGTGTGTGTGTGTGTGTGGGCAGGAGCTCCAACAGGCCGTGTAGGACAGAGAGTGAATACACACACTATACAGAGATGCTGTGTGAAACCAATGTGAGTTTGGAACATTGATCAATGTAAATCTATTTTAGTAAACCTCAACAATGGAATTATGATCCGTAGAAATGGCCGTGACACGGGAGCTTTAAAGTCACAAAAGGCTGAAGGGACCAGAGCCGCATGTTCAAAATAGGACTTTAAAGCTCCAAATTAGCACAGATTAAAACTTCTTTATATGTATGAATGAAAGTCATTTTACATTACTTGCCATATTTGTTATATTCCATATTATTATTATTTTAAATACCATATTTCTGAAACATTTGGTATTCTTTATTTAAAATAAGTCATATGTAAAAAAAACAGTTTGGGCGGGTTATTTAGTTAGTTGTAATATTTCTTAAATCCACAAAAAGTTAAAGCAACTTCTGTCTCATTTTCAACATAGGACAAATACATTTACACCCTACTGAAAAAATGACATTTTATATAACTTGCAACACATTATATAACTATACAACACATGTTTCTTGACAACAACAAAACAACAAGGCAAGAAAGACAATATTTAGTTCTTACTTGCTTCAATAGATAAACACAAATCCCTAAACTGATGACTCGTGTCACAAAGCGCGCGTGAGGTCAGAGGTTAAAGTTGTACATACACAGCTTTGGAGTCCTCCGGGCCAGAGGTCGACTCTTCGCCGCCCTCCTGGTCCACCTCTTCATCATCATCTTCATCGGTGGTGTCTGAATCATCGCTGGAGGATGAATAATCTGTCACTTTATTGGGGGGGCGAACATCATCCACTGCACGAAGCTCTTTGGCCAGAGCCGTCAGGTCCTAAAGGTCAGGAGGTGAGAGGTGAAAATGACTTCAACATCTTATCTCATGGATTGATGTCGATTCTGGGCATTTTCTACACGCGCCGTTTGCTTAAATGTCACATTCGGTTAATCTTCCTGTGAAAGAAAGTAGCAGCCGGGAAACAGAAAGCTGCAGGAAAGGGAAGAGGGGTTATCACCAGCCAATGAGAAGCCAGCGTGAGAGCAGCAGAGCCGAGAGATGAGGCGAGGAGAGAGATGACTGTCGGACCTTCAAGCCACTGAAGGTAAGGTTAGTGAATTCATTTGAATAAAGCCAGTATTAGAAGCTTGACAAAAGTTAATTGAGGTTAGAGACGGCATGAGTTATAAGATGGCCGCCGCCCAGGCAGGAAGACCAGTGGAGAGAAAGCAAAGCGAGAAGTGCAGGAAACCCAAAGACTTCATTTCACCAAGTCGCTCTATTGGATGAGGAGCCGATCACATGACACAGTCCAAACCAGCCAGTTGAATATCATTCACACAAAGAGATCAAGTCCAGCTTTCGAACAAACCCAAACCACGTTATAATGACAACACACACACACACACACACACACACACACACACACACACACACACACACTACGTCTAACTCTACCCCTGCTATCGAGCTACAGCACTAGCTTTGAGTCTCACCGCCGGTCTGTTCTTCTTCTCCTCTGGTTTTTTCGCAGCATTCTCTGGCCGCAGGAGGGGAGAGCCCTCTGACTTGGAGGAGGCTGAAGGAGGTGGAGGTGAAAAGATCATTAATTCCAAATGTGTATGCACGTTATCCATCGAACCATGGACATCTACATCTATTTTTAAACTGTAAGATGGTTGAGTTCATTTGAAGCTAATGTACCTGCAGTATAAATTAAATCAAACGTTTGTTATTCTAAATACCTTGGTTTCTTATTTTCTAAGATCACATTGTTCTGTTGTCTTACATAATACACTTACAGTGAGTATCAATATTTATTTTCTCTTGTATTTATTTACGTTGCATTTCATATTGGGGTAATCCAAAACTAACAGAAAGTAATCAGTTATACTTTGTAACTTACTGATGACATTTTGTACAGGTAACTAAGTGGTAACCCCCTCCCAACCCTTTTTTAAAATGTTATATTTTCACCAAGCTTGTGTTTTCTCCTGTACAGCTGACTAGCTTTAGAACAGGGGTTCTCAAAGTGCGGCCCGCGGGCCAATGGCGGCCCTCGGAAATGTTTCTGGCGGCCCGCGATAGTTAATGTGACACGCTGAAATGCATGCGTTATATTTTAATCCTCCATGGTCGTATCTAGTAAGAATTAGAATGGAATTTAAGAATGGTAAAACTGCGCCCCCTGGGTTGACATTCCTAAATTATGAACGACAGCTTGTGGAAAGTTTGCTAGACTACTGGTTGCATGGCAACTAGGCATCTCGCGAGTTGCGGTAATTGGTTAGTACAATAAAGAAAGGATTTGTTTTGGAATTATTTTGTGTTCCGTTTTTTCTTGGGCGGCCCTCAATCCAATATTGGGTACCTAAATTGGCCCTCACTCATCAACACTTTGAGAACCCCTGCTTTAGAAGTCGCCGTAAGATAATGATGGTGTTTCAGTTATTTTGTCCACCTCCTTATAATACACTTAAGTATCAAATAAGTATTGATATTTATTTTCTCTTTGCATCTGATATATGGGTAATCCAAAAGTTACAGAAAGTAATCAGGTTACTTTTATAATTTGATACTCAGATTAGGTTCCTGATGACATTTCTTTACAGGTAACTAGTATTCATAACAAAATACATTTTGAAAGTAACGCTGTTGCTGTATGTTAATGGTGGTGTTTTGGTTATTTTGTCCACCTCCTGTAAGTGCTGATTGGTCAACATGTGTGTGTTTGGACTCACAGCGGGCCCTGAACCTTTCTCCAGAGCCGCAGTGAGACCCGGGCTTAGAGCTGGAGTTACTGGAGCTGCTGGAGGAGCTGGAGCCTCCGCTGTTATTACCGGTCGTTCTGGGAACCAGTTTCTCCACGCGCTCCCACAGCAGCCGAGGCTCCGGCGCACTGCGGGGCCAATAGGCAACAGAGTTAGCGATGGAGACGTTGTAGAGACTTTTCTTACTATGTGATTTTTTAAAACATTGGGTCGCTTTTTTTTTTCTGACAATAACTGATATACATTTCCGATTTAAAGGTCACCTATTATGCAAAATCCACTTTTTCATTTATACATCAACATGTGGAAAGAGACTCTGAAAGTTTCAGGAACAAAGATTTTCTCTCTTTTGATCCATTTCTATAAAAAACCTGTCTGAAAATGAGCTGATCAGATTTTGGCCACTTTATGATGTCATAACGATGTTTTGTCTTGTGTAACCATTAGCCAATCAGCAGCCAAGGTAACCCCCCCCCACCTTATCACCTGAATCTCCTCCTAGAGCATCATTGAGTTCTTTGTAACCAAATGTCTCTCAGAGGGGCGTGGGAGGGGCTCCTTATTTTCATCTAAAGTAACAGACAGAGAATCAGCACTTTGGAAACAGGGCTGAAACAGAGGGGATTATGGGTAATGCTGCAATGATCTGTTTGGTGTTTCAGCCAATCAGAGACAGGTTCTGGATATATCTGAGACGATATATTGATGAAAAACAGTTATAATAGGGGACCTTTAATAGGTGCCTAAATAATTAAAAGTGAAGCCTGCCTAATAATGGCCATTTAGATTATATTTAAATTCCACGATGAGGAACACAAATGTGCTAAATCGCTGCGAGTTGTAAAGTAAAAACAGACAATATTTTGTTCTTGAGAAAAACAAAGTACAGCACCCCAGGGAGTCAGATGCCACACAGAGACTCTCATGAGACGACTTAAGGCTTGCAAATAGAAAACTTTCATGTGTGTTTGAGCACATTCACACAGTTACAGGAATATCACAAGGTTAGACAGCGAGCTGTGTTACATAAACCCTCCCACACGACTCCATAAACAAAGACTACAGCAGCGCACCGTGGGGAGACTGGGTTCACTGCTTTAAACACACACACTCCTCTTAACGTGTGTGTGTGTTAAATCCATCTCTGAACAAGGCAAGGGTTTGTTTTCGAAGTCTTTTTGAAAGTTATTTTTGTTATCTCTTTATATTACATAGTTTAAAACAGCAGACTGGTTTCACACTGCTTCACACACTTAAGAAACACTTTTCCACTGAAGGCTGCAGACAAATTGACACTGACTGATCCAGCTCTATTTACAGCTGCTCCACTGATTTATTTTCGTCTGGAAATTAACTAAGTACATTTACAAAAGTGTTGTACTAAAATACTTTTTTGATCTATTTTTACTTTACTTATATCTTTCCATTTGATGCTACCTTTGACTTTTAACCTGCATCATTTTAGAGGTGAATATCGTACATTTTACTATATTTATTTTAACCCTCACAGTTACTTTGTACATATAAAAACACATGATATTCTGATATGGTATCATGCAGTCCTGTACTGCTAACTTACACTGTATTTCTAGTATCTAAATTTGGTCCATATTGACCAACTACAATACAATGAAAACAAAATACTCTTACATGTATAAAAACAAGATAAAATAAGAAGCATCTTATACTTAAAACTGTGGAAAGATCCATTCAAAATACATTTAGCTAATAATACTTCTGTTCTTTATAGTATTCTGATATGGGCCATTATGCAGGAGTACTTTCTGTACTTTAAGTACATTTTAATGCTAATACTTTTCAAGTTTAACTTAAGTAGAATTTTGAAATCACGACCTTTAATTGTAGTGGAGTATTTCAAGACCATAGTATTTGTACTTTCACTTAAGTTAAGGATCAGAGTACTTCTTCCAACACTGAAAGGCAGCGGAGTCCCACAGGGCAGTATCCTGGGTCCACTAAATAAATAAAGTGTTTTCATGTTAACAACTGTTTCGTATTTATGTTGAAGAATCCCATACCAATACATGCTCGTATTTGTATATCCTACATTTTTGATATTGCAAAAAATACTTTTGTCAAACCTTGAAGAATTTACTTAACTGGTTGTACTAAGAATCATAAATGTTTAATAATCCAACAGATATCTATTATATCCATGCACACATCAGGCATGTTACCTTATTAAACTCCATTCCTACTTCCATAGAAACCACAGAATTAAAAGCACATCAGAGGCATCAGGTCTGTTACCTTGCAGCGGGACGGGGCACAGCATGGCTGCCGTGATGAGGCGAGTCTCGCCTTGACAACACCGGGGACCTTGAAGTAGTCCTTACAGGAACCTTGTTTGATAAAGACAGTGACCAGCTCACACGTAAACACACTTGTAATGGGCTTGTAAGTGCACCGAAAAAATTAAATACACAAAAAATACGTGACTCTGCACATAAAACCTTCTGTAAAGACGTTGAAGTCGTAGCATCACAACAAGCCTCGTTGACACCATCGTGCTAAATGACTCCAGAGTAGTTGCTAACTCTTACGCTGCATTCATATTCAAACTCAAATTTGTTCGAGTCTTTTGCGTTAAGAGGGCCATTTTTGCACAACAGGAATACCTGCTGGCAAAATCAAGAGACTACAGTACTTTATTTAACTTGTGCACCGTAACACACAGGTTCTCTTCAAGTGTGCTTTACCAACTAAAGCCTTCATCTCCACCGACCACGACCCACAGCACCAATGTAAAACCAGGCCATCACACCCATAGCCTTAACTCCACTGCTTCCAAAGGGGCATGCACATTTAGTAAAGCCCAAGCAGAACATGTGGAAGCATCCAAAGCTCGATACAAGCACAGCAGAGCAGAAAGTAATTTCCAGTCACAGCAGCCATCATCATTTAGTATAGCATGAGCAGCCATTATTATGCTTTTTTTAGAAGAGGCAAAGTGAAAAAGATGTGGACTGATGGTAATGACGAAATCCATCCTTCCTTAGTGACATGCTTCTCCTTTATTGCAAGACTGAAATTACTCTTGTGCAATTAACATTAACAATGTATTTTATGTCTTTACAGGGTTGTAGTTTCAGCTTGGAAGTGTATAACACATGGTGTCTTTTACTAACGCTGGCTCTGTAAAATGAACATATATAAATAACTTCCCTACTCTTTAGGAGTCTGGCCACCCAAATGTGTGGGTTTACCACATTCACAGCCTTCCTGTCCATCCTATACTTAGCAGGCTATACATTTAGGTGGGAAAAACGGTGTTCTAAAAGCAGCTCTCTCTCCTCCTTTGGTAATTTTCTCTTCTTCTGTAGTTGTTTTCGGCCCTTTTGTGGCCGTGCAGACAAAATAAGTCTTGAGAGGGAAGATTAAGCATCATGAGACAGATTTTCTCAACTTTCTAGTGTTTACCGGCCACCCGGGGATGGATTCAACCCCCTGTTGTGTTTTATAATTAAAGCAAGCTACCTCTCTTTTTGTCATGAAAGATTCACCACCCACAGAGGGACTTCCTTTCCCCTGGATATTCTGCATATCAGGGGAAATAGATTCAGAACAATGTGTGATTTTCTCAGAAACGCTAAGGTAGCCCTTCTCTTTTCAGTATTTAGTCAATGTGGATCTAATTAAAAAAACGCTCCTACGAGCTTTTTTCTGCAAAATCCAATAAATGAATTAGTGGTAGGATAAGGAATCAGGCAGAGGGTGGGAAGCTATTAAAGTACTGAATTAACAGTTCGGGATAATGACAGATTGATGTCTTCCAGAGGTGGGAAGTATTGGAGTACAAATACTTCGTTACTGTACTTAAGTTTCTGGTATCAGTACTTTACTCCACTACTTATTTTTCTGATGACTTTTTACTTTGACTTCTTACATTTTGAACACAAATACCTGTACTTTCTACTTCTCTCATGTTGAACACAAATACCTGTACTTTCTACTTCTCACATGTTGAACTCAAATACCTGTACTTTCTACTTCTTACATGTTGAACTCAAATACCTGTACTTTCTACTTCTTACATGTTGAACTCAAATACCTGTACTTTCTACTTCTTACATGTTGAACTCAAATACCTGTACTTTCTACTTCTTACATGTTGAACTCAATACCTGTACTTTCTACTTCTTACATGTTGAACTCAAATACCTGTACTTTCTACTTCTCTCATTTCCAAACAGCTGGTTCCTTTAGTCTGAATGTGTGTTTGGTGCGTGATCGTTATTCTTTAGAGTCATTGCGTGCCTATTGATTTGAACACGATCCGTGTATCCATCACTTCCTGGTCTTCTCTAAAGAAGAGGGACCAATGGAAACGTTGTCATGTTGCCGTTGTTCAGCATGGAAACATTCATTAGCTAACAATGACATTATTGTTCTATTAATATAAAGGGAGGTCAGGTACTCTTTAAAACAGCTGCTAGTTATGAGTACTTTTTACTGAAGTACACTTCAAAGCCTCTTTACTTTTACTTGAGTAAGAAGTTTAGTCAGTACTTCTACTTTTACCAGAGTATTTTTAAACACGAGTATCTGTACTTCTACTTGAGTAAAGGATGTGTGCACTTTTGCCATCTCTGATCTCTTGGGAATCTACTACTTCCAGACTACACCACCTTTTCCTCCCTGTCCTTACCCGGGGCGGCACCTCCTCAGAAGGGGCCGTTTCATTGGGCCTATGCTGGGTTTTGGGTTGTGGGTCAGTGCGTGCAGGCGTTTGAAGATGATGATGGTGATGAAGATGGAGGGTGATGGTGGGGTTCCTGCTTGTTGTTGCTGTTGCGGAGGTGAAGGTTTTCAAAGCTAGAGGGGAGCGGCTCGCTGAAGGAGTGCGGCCGCGACACGAGAGGCGGGGCGGACGCGATGGAGTTTGACGAGTTCACGCTGCCGCTGCTCTTTAAAGCAGCCAGGTGGGAGCGGACCTTACAGACAACAAAAACACAGCGGGGGAGGAAAGGGTCAGTCTGCATGCAGTGCATAAAAGAGAGGGGCTTCTGGGTATCTTTAGGGGTTTGTGTCAGATTTGAAACCATACAGGAGCCTAACACTGTTCCCTGAGGAACGCCTACTGTAAGTGAAAGCTTCGGGAAGTCCACAGAATAGTGTTTGAGTTTAATTTTTAAAGCATACACATTTTGTTTTGTCTTATAGATATCAACCTACTGAATTCAAAATAAGATATGTAAAATAAAGAAGAATTAAAGGAAATTCAGATAGTTTGTCTACCTATGCTATATTGTTTTTGTATCTTTTAAAGTGTATTGTAATGTTTTAATCCTGCGAGTAATCCCCTTTTTGAAATGTAACAGTAATCTGATGACGTTTTTTTATGTAACTGATAGTGAATACAGTGACTTTTTTGTTGTATCTTGTAACATGTCATCTGTTACTCCCCAAGCATGGCAATAAATGTGTTTAAATGGTTCCTGACTCGTTATTAAGCAGAAGAGCGATGAGGACCAGAATTGTAAATCACTGCATTAGAGCTGTGATGGATATGTTTTTTATTCCAACCTTATGTCTGAGTCTCTTTTACATTAAAGTCACGACAGCAGCCTCACTGACCTGTACCATTTCAATCCCCCATCACCTTCACACTGAGAAGTCTGAATTGAATGCCGTCAGATTAATTTAAAAGCTGCAGCAGCACATCGAAAGAGTATTAAATGCTCCTCTTCTTCTTCAGAGCTGTGTAATAAATCTATCACTTAACTATAATCTCTAAGTGTTCAAACATGCCAACATCAGGGCTTAGTAATTACCAATACCCAGCAACACACTTAAAAGTACGGCATGAGAGGTATAAGACCCAACGTTATGTCTTGTTGCGTAATGCTTACTGACAGTTGAAAGGTATACATTCACTCTTATTCATAATTTAGTTTTTGATTAATTGTAAGAGAATCATTTATGTATGTTTGTATGTACTACATACGTTGGTTTTCTTCTTTTTAAGGTCACATAGTTCTATTTTCTTATAATACACTTGAGTAAAAAACATCTCATAGATATTTCGTTATTTCTTGTCTGTGTATTTGCATTGCATTTGATGTGAGGTAGGTAATCGAAAAGTAACACAAAAGTAATCAAGTTACATTACTTATTTTTTCACATGTTACTAGTAGGGTTGCAAAGGGGCGGAACATTTGGGGCGAAGTCGATAGGGACTGGCTTGGCAACTGGAAGGTCACCAGTTCAAGTACCGGCAAGACCAAGTGCTACCGAGGTGTCCCTGAGCAAGGCACCGTTCCCTACACTGCTCCCCGGGCGCCGTTCAAAATGGCAGCCCACTGCTCCTAACACTAGGATGGGTCAAATGCAGAGAAACAATTTCCCCACGAGGGATTAATAAAAGTCCATCTTATCTTATCTTATTTCCGGTACATTCCATGGGAAGTTAAGCTGGGGAATTTGGAAATATTCCATATTGGAAACTTTCCATGGGAATTAATGGAACTAACTGGGAATTGAGGGTAATGTAATCCAATTGTATCATTTTATTTTGAAATGAGCCGTTGCGACTTCGGGACTGATTTCGATAGAGCGGGTAACGAGCACAGCTCTTTGTGGATGTCAGCATGAGAAAGGTATCTGAGGAAAATCGTGTTTTCCAAGTAAAGTGGGAGAAAGAATATATTTTCACTGAATTCAGGGGTAAACCACAATGTCTAGTATGTTTGCAGACCGTTGCTACTACTAATTTGTGTGTGTGTGTGTGTGTGTGTGTGTGTGTTCCAAGTGAATCTGCGGCCCCCTGGTGGCCAGTACATAAGTGATGTGGCCCCCACCACCATCCAAGTTGCCCATCCCTGCCGTAGGGGTGTGGTCTCAATAGCCATGCAGTAAGCAGTGTGCTTTGTGCATGTGAGTGAGGAATGGCATGGATATTCAAGTGTACTTGAATGGCATCCGGTTTTGTTTTAGTCAAGATTATGCTAAAATATACTTTCCCCAACTATATTTAAGTTCCCTATGAAGAACCTTCAATTTGGAAAATTCCCAGTTTATTCCCATGGAAAGTTTCCATCTTTGAAAATTCCCGGAATGTTGCAACCCTAGTTAGTAATAATTGTAACTGGACTCATTTTTTTAAAGTAACCCCTTCCAACCATCCTTGATGCACAGCTTTGTTGAAAACTCAATTATAATCCAGGTCAGTTACATCTGCTATTTATTAGACTTTTGCAATGGAGGTAGTTTAGGTAAAAATGCTGTTTCAAATGATGGATTGTTTACTAAGCATCCTTGTAATACGCAGGATAGCTGTGTCTGGGTCTTGCATCACCATCACGGCAACCCATTACATAAACACATGGAATAAAACATTGATTTTACTTTGAACTTTGACTCAAACTACAGAAGAGGCATTTACAACTGCTATCCTGTTCGTTTGCATGGAAAACTTGACCTATTGGCTTCAGAGGATCTTCAGAGTTTTAATGTACGGCTCCAAATCATGACACAACCCCTAAATATACCACATTTACAACGAAGGAAGAGAGAAGGGATAATCTCAAAATCCAAGTGCACACAAATGTCATGTCATACTTTTGATTTCTGAGAGAACAGGGGAAACAAAAGTTAAAAAGCAACACAGATAGGAGGCAGTGAATGAAGAGATAAAATATGAGACAAATATAGGTGAGACTCTGATTGTTGACTCCCAATTAATAATCATCCTTAATTACCTTTAAGGGAATTACCTGGTTCAGCTATAGTGCCTTTTGTGTATTACAATTGTAGTAGACTATGTGGTCCATCAAATAATACTAAATTAAATAATACATGTAACTTCAAGGCATTTTAAAGCTAGTATCTCATCTATTGTTATTTACACTGAACACTTATTTTTAAATAATGTTTCAGATGAGTCAACATGAGTTTCACCAATTCTATTCCACAGGAAGTTTAAAGCGTCACCACCGTCGCTAAGCATGAGGATGAATTGTGTAAATAAAGCAGGATTAAAGGCCGGCATGCAAACATACATGTAAGCAAAACCAAATGCAGGTCAGACCACATGCACGCAGTCACAGCACGGCAAAGAAAGCTTGAGATTTGAACTCTGGAGGACACTTTGGCCCAATTCCAAACTGATCCTGACAACCTTTCCGTCTCAACTTCCACGAAACAAAAAACAGTTCCTGCTTGAGAGAGTGGAGTTTGTCCCAAAGCTTGCCGCTGTATTTACACCCTCCACTGATTCAGCTGTGAGTGTGACAGAAAGAGTTCACTCAGTCGCTTAGTGGGAGTGTGTTGGGGTCGGTTTGGAATTGGTCCTTCTTTCACTCTAACCATGATCGAGGAGCAGCAGAATCGAGTAGTTTCTGTTGTTTAAATGGAACTGGACATCTTCCACGTTTACAGCTTCTTCCCGCTTGGAAACTAAAGTAGTTCAGTCTGCCGTTTCCAATTTTCTTGAATCAGCACCAATCAGAAGACGTCAGATGAACCCATCTAAGTTTGATTCAGCGAAGTACATGCGTGTGAAACAAACACAACGCCACAACTGACTCGGCGGCTAATGAGAGAAAACTGATTCCACTTTTAACATAATGGCAAATGCCTAATTAACCACCAGTGAATTACATCATCGCCCTCATTTGACCAAGTTCCAGCATCATTTGAATAATTTAATCTGTGTGACATATTCAAAACAGATTGACTTCAACGAACTGTGATTATTCATGCTTAGTGGGTTGAGTCTGTCTCTGGGAAGAAGACTTATGTCTGAGTCACCCTGCTGTAAATCTGGGTGCCCATACATTATGGATGTCTTGAATCACCAGCACACAATGAGGAGTTACAGTATGTGCCGATCCCAACATACAAGCAAACTCATCGTATAGGCGGACTTTGGAGAGAAAGAGAAATAATTACACATTCAGAGTACGTGCTTTTGTTTGCTTTGACGAGTGGGAGGACAACCTGTCAATCAAAGAGTTAATCGTGGCAGAGGAATTTATAAACAGGGTTGTTATCGTTTCAGTTTTGTTCCTTGTGAGTAGAAAGGGATATTTCTACGGTGTCCAGCAGGTGCACATGGCAGCAATAGCCCAAACATTTCCATTGAGGAGAAACACTCGACAGCTTCAAGAAAACGATGCAAATACAAAAACAAAATGTGCCGAAACACATATGAAGGGACATCTTCACCAACTGCACGAAACATGAGCACTTTACTAAAAGCGCTGCATTAAGCCCCCGTCACACTGTCCCGAAGTGACACCCGATGGACACACGAATATTGAATTGGGAATTTCGCACGAAGATGGCCCCCGAACCACACACGAAGGCAACATTTACATATTCAAGACATACAACTGCAACGAAAGCACCAACAACAATTATGTTACAGTGCTATGATACTGCAATGATATCTTCAGACTTTTTCTTTACTTTATCCGTCTTATATGTAGAAGATATTACGTTTTCTCCGTCATGTTGTTGTTTCCATAGCAACAACAACTTCCTGTCAACTCTCCTTCAAAATAATATATTATATGCTTTTCAGTTTCACAGAACACAAATTGGGTTATTTACATAATATGTTTACATGATTTTGTTGTGCAATAAAACCAACCCGATGGACACACGATAAAGGAAATGTTTCAAATCGGCTGGTGATCGTAGCAACATCGGGCCGTTCGTGAGGGCATCTTAGCCATCGTATGACCGCCGGTGGAGTTTCTCGTGAAACTTCGTGAGCGGAGGCAAATCTTTTGGCATGCCAAAAAATAGCCGAAGGACCTTGAGAAGGTTCATTTTCGTGTTGAATTCGTGTGTCAATGTTGCCCTTCGTAAGGCCATCGTGAGGGCATCTTGTTATCCTCGGTTGCCACCGGGCATTCGCCCGATCAGAGTGAGGGCGAATGCACCGATGATAACACGAAGATGACACGACTTGACAAGATGCCCTCACGAGTGCCTAAAGTTGCCGCTCACGAAGTTGCTGCCGGAGCCTGAGAAACTCCACCGGCGGTCATACGATGGCTTAAGATGCCCTCACGAATGGCCCGATGTTGCTACGATCACAGCCGAATTTGAACATTTCCTTTATCGTGTGTCCATCGGGTGTCCATTCGGGACAGCGTGACAGGGCTTAAACGACACACTGTAAATACCAAACTCTGGCCAACTGTATAATGCCCAAACGTCAACAAGTGTGAATAATTTGTTTAGTGTCCTGTGGCTTCTGTTGGGTTTTGAGCTTCTTGAAGCTTTGAATTTATGCAGCACTTTTAGTAAACGCTGTGCATATTTCATGAAGTCGGCCACCATAGTTTTCTTTTAGATTAACAAATGAATCCAATCGAACATATGTAAGGGCTTGACGGTCTGAACATTAGCATTAACTTGGAGATTAAACGAAGATACACAATACGATTGGTGGATCGAATCGATAACAACCCTGACGTTTAAAGGGTCTTCAACAAAAGCAGATCCATTATCCAGAGGAAAGCACCTGAAAGAGTTGAGAGGAAAGCCCAGAATAAAATCACCTGAAATAGAGAACGTTAATCAGGTTATTGCTTGGAGGAAAAAAGGGAAATACACAGGTCAGCAAATCCAGTTAATAGACATGGAAGGAGCAGCAGCATGAAGAGAAAGCTCCAAGCAAGATTGGAAACACAAGGCTTTCACTTGACTCAATGCAGGGAATGCTGCCAAGGAGACGGCAGCGTCGTAAAGCCCAAGGCCAGCATTATCGGGAAATGTGCATCCACACTCAGCATCTTCTCAACAATATCACATGCAAGCCTTTCACACCGAAAAAGTGCTTTCGACAACCACCAGTTTCAAAAGGGCTTTACTGTCAATGACTATATCATCAGACGACATTAAAGTACCGCATACATCAAACCGTATTGTTTTATGGCTAGCATAATTATTATGTAGTTGTACAATTACTGCTTTAACTTTAACAGTCCAAATTAAACTTTACTGTCAGAGCCCAGCACAAGCTTCAAACAGCAGCGAGACATTATTTAAATGATGATCGTTTCTCACCAGCCCTCCAATAAAAAACAATTAAGAGAAAAGAAAAGTGTAAACCGAACAAAGACTAACCAGCCCGGCGTCAACATTTCCTGTTCATTCATGACACACCCGACCAGGAAGGCTTTTATTTTGAAGTCTCAACAGGAAGTCTTTCACCCAACACAACAGGGGTCATTACAGGTCAAACGATATGGAGAGGACATCAAACGATGTCATATGACTACATGAGCTTTTAAGGAATTTCTCCCACGAGACTCACACTCTCTTCTAGGGCTGCTCGATTAATCGTATTTTAAATCGCAATTACGATTTTGGCTTGCAGCGATTATGAAAACAACATAATCGAAATAAAACGATTATTTATATATATTTTTTCTTTCTTTATTTTTTATTGGTTTTTCAGTTGAACTATCCTTAAAGTTCCGGGTAATCAACTGTTAAAAACATACTGTTCACATTTTTCTTTTCAATAAATTGATGTTTTCCAAGTAAATGGATAATCGTTTTTAATAATCGTGATATCAATTATTGACCCAAATAATCAAGATTATGATTTTTGCCATAATCGAGCAGCCCTACTCTCTTCTCTCTGTTGTGTTGAGGACACTACTAAACAAACAGGTCCAGAGTAGAATACCAACAGAAGCGCTGGTCATTAAGCTATGATAACTAAATCGTGGGGGAGAAAAAGTGGTAAACAACCACCTCGCCCACACATTATCTTTCTTAGGATCCACATTAGCACAAGCATCGGCTCTCTCACTGTGGTCATTACCGTACAGACCAAACCATCATATCAACCAGCATCTTATGTCACATTGGATTTAGCTTTAGGGTAACACGAACCTCCTTTCTTTCGCGTATCGTGCACTTGAGCAAAGTGAGAAAAAACATCCATAAAACCTCTGATGCAGTGTAACAACATCTGCCACTAATGTTAATAAAGCATTGGTGGATCTCTGCCTGACAGACAACCAACTTTCATCCATGTCCGCTACACTCGTGCTGCTTTATTTTGAGCTACTTGTAATCTGTTGAGATCTTTCCCTGAAGCTCTGGACCAGAATACACACCAGTGACCAAGCTGCAACAGAACCAATGCTTTAAAACACGTCTCATGGTGTGTAGCCGTAGGGACACACACCTTCACATTAGCACACAACGTTATCAATGCAAACATCAACATTAAACAGCTCAGATCCGGAGCCGGGCAGCATAGGAGAATGCTAGGCCCTGTCCAAGAGCTCTGAGAGTAAAGAAGAAGGAAGCACTCCAGAGGAAGGAGGACGTTGTGGTTACCTGTGGTTCGACGGGCCGGTGCATGGCGGGCGCCTCGGAGGCCGAGCTCCCGTTGGGGTGGGAGGAATCGGAGCGGGGGGGCACCGGAGGCTGCGGGGGCTTGATCTGCGGGGGTTTGATCTGAGCCGCCTGGGGAGAGCCCTGGATGTTCTTCCTGTACCGATCATCCGACTACAGAGGACACACAGACGCATTAGCAGTGGTTTAGAACAGAGCTTGAGCTGGTCGCCATTCTATAAGAACCCCCTCACTCATCTGTGATGACTCGCCTACATCTTTTCATGTATCAAACCCTTTGTTATCGTGTTCAACCCAACTGCTCCTAAATGAAAATCACGTGTATAACTCACATTCAACACAAATGCATTGAAACGTGAAATGTACACTTGTCGTCAGGTAAAACAACGATGTTAAGACTCGCTACTTATTTAGGAAGCCAACAATGTATTTTTCTGAACAGTCACTTGTATCCGTCATATTTGAAAAAGAAACATCGTTATTTTCTTTATGTAAGACAGACGTCGTGAGTGAGCACGTGAAGAAGAGTGGACAGAAGCGGTTAAACGTTATGGTTAGCGCCGCCGCAAAGACGGCTTCTACCGGCGGGGAAGTAAGCAGTCAGAAAGTCATCAGCTGATACGGGAGGAACAACAAAGAAAGCACTTCCTCCAGGGCAGCGGTGTTATTGGTGCCACAGTATTCCCACAACCCTGCTAGTAGGACAACGGCACCACAACCGGCAAAGAGGGTCATGCATTTTCCACGTGGAGAGACACACATTCACCAAGGTTAGGACACACACCGAGGTCCAGGACGAGCGTCTTTTAGTCTGAAATGTCATCGGTGGCAAGACCTCATCTGTTCCTCAAAACAAGGACATCCAATGTACTGTACATCTGAACACGACTGCTCTTATACGTCTTCCTACTGTAGCGTTCTGAGCTGCTCTGACCAAATCCGTTGGGCTCTAATTGGATTTGAACTTTTAGGCATTTCAACTGAGAATAATCAATTTGTGAAAACCGATTTCAGGTCGCTGCCGATTCAATCACATTTGCAATTAGTGAATCTGATTGGTTCAATTATAATGTAATCAGCAAATTCATTATATATGAATTGTTAACATCGGAGATACAGGGTCCTGCGTTCTAATAAGGTCAGACTGAAGCATTCTTTTGTGCGCCGGTCAATCCTCAAATTAAATCCAAGGTCGTGATGTTATGTTAAATGTTTCTTTTCTTTGTGACTTGTCTTAAATATGTGTCCTTGTTGATATCCAAATGGAGCTGCTGTGATGCGAGAAAAGTGCCAGACTTGATCTTGGTATTATTGTATCGTGATAAAACTCAGAGTGAGGACTCGAGCAGTGAGACAACAGGACTGGTGGTGTGACCAAGCCAACAAACAGCTACGTTAGAACAAAGTCTAGCCAATGAGCCCGTCTACCAAGCGTTCACACACCCCACACCAGCAGCTAGCCGTCCACACACCCCACACCGGCAGCTAGCCGTCCACACACCCCACACCGGCAGCTAGCCGTCCACACACCCCACACCTGCAGCTAGCCGTCCACACACCCCACACCAGCAGCTAGCCGTCCACACACCCCACACCAGCAGCTAGCCGTCCACACACCCCACACCAGCTAGCCGTCCACACACCCCACACCAGCAGCTAGCCGTCCACACACCCCACACCAGCAGCTAGCCGTCCACACACCCCACACCAGCAGCTAGCCGTCCACACACCCCACACCAGCAGCTAGCCGTCCACACACCCCACACGGTGCCAGAGAGTTCACACAAGCAGAGGAAGTGCTCTACAGCAGCGAGGGTTCACCTCTCTGATTGGCTCAGAGTCGGGGGCGGGGTCAGCGACAGGAAGCTTGGGTTGTGCAGTTCTCTCCAGACTGGGATTTTGAACCGTCTTTTCAGAGGCAGCGCTCTGTGGTTGTCGAGTTGTCTCCGGGTCAGAGCTCTGCGGGGGCTTCACGCCCTCGTGCTCCCCGCTCTGGGGGGGTTTGGAGCTCTGCTGGGGAGGACTTGTTACTATCCGGGCCGGGGTTTGCTGGAGGGACAGCAGGAAGGCCTGCTCCTGCTGCAGCTGCCTCTGGAGCTGCTGGGCCTGGCGCTGCTCCTCCAGCTCCCGCCATTTATTCTCCTGAGTAACAGGAAGGGGCAGGTTGAACCAGAACCTCTGGCAGAAAACACCTCCTGGGATCCGACACATTCCTCCTACCTGCAAGAGTCTCTAAATCCACCTGGTCTTCATGAGGGAAGTAAACATGTTCACCTTTCTGTTGTATAATAGCAAGAGCGCTACAACGGCCCATAAAACTTGTGGCGAGAAACGGCGCTGCACTTTAAAAAAAAGTATGAAAACATAGAATGTGTCAAAACATGTGTTTTCTTGATTCCACAGGACACTCTGAAGGAGGGAAGAGGAGTTATTACATGGCTTAGATGAATACGCGATTCTGATTGGTCAATTTAAACATTCTAAAGACCGTTGCTAGGGGAGAACACACTGTTGCTAAGGAGGACACTGATCCGACTTCACAAAACAGTGAAGAAAATACAAAACACTGCAAATAAAATACAAAAACGCTGCAAGAAGCTCAATGGAGTCAAGGGGGACACTAAAAAGTGACGCACACAGCTGAGAAAGGATTATAAAGTAGGCCAACTGTCAAATGTTGTAGGTTAGCTACGTTAGCTAGCTAGCTTAAAGAAGATCTGCAATGATATCGGAAGGAGCCATGTGATCACATTGTTCAAATAAGCCAATTAAAGAAACACTTTAGGAACGTTTCCAGTGACTTTATAATCCCCAACAATCCCAGCTGTGTGCATCACTTTTTAGTGTCCCCTGGTTTCTGTTGCGTTTCCAACTTCTTGCAGCATTTCATTTCTGCAGTTCTTTTAGTAAACGCGACACACGTGACGTCGAGTCGGCGAAGACGTTTCTTCATATGCATGTCTTTTGGCACATTTGTGTTTTTTTTTTAATTTGGATTGTTTTTGAAACTCCAGCACAAATGTGTTGGGCCGTTTGAATGCATGTGCGCATGTTGGCCACCTTACCCTTCCCTTTCATATAAAAAGTAATCGTTTCCGGGAGTCTTGCCCTAACCCCCTAAAACTAAAGCAACATAAGCTTGTGGGGCGAACGTCCAACTGCACATCTGTTCGAGCAGTTAGCTTTCAACCGCTGAATTATTGTGAGACGAATGATTATTATAATTGATGGATTGCCAGACGCTTCATCTAAAGTATGAAGCGCTTGTTAAACGAGATATTAAAGGTTTGTTCTCGTTAATGTGGCCGAAGAAATGTTTGACTATTGAAAGTGTGAAAGCCAACAAACCATGATGTGAAGGAAACTTGTTTTATTTTGAAAGCTAGAGTTTATGAATGGTGGCTGTGTCTGAACCGCGGAGTCAGCCAATAATAAAGGGACGGTGTGAAACCTGGAAGTGAAGACATGACGGCTCGTATCCTTTCATTATTCCAGTGTCCTCTGTAGCCCCTGAAGAGGAGCTGAAAACATGAAGTCATACAAACCACAGAGATATCCCACATAAGACCTGAAGCATCTGGAACTAAATCAGGGGAAGCCTCTCTTCCAGCTGGACGACTGGCTTCCTGGTGACGACACTACGACACGACGGGCCCGTAAACATCCCCACTAACAGAAAGAAACCCTGACTCTTATTACGCCCTGACCTCATTGGTTAAAGGCTCCCTGCGGGGCGACATGAGCTCGTCCCAGAAACATAATTCAGTCAGATGGAAAGGAAAAGTTTGTGCAGCAGAGGAATTACAAGTAGCTGCATTAAGACTTTTAACAACCTGTGAGCTGTGGAGACATTGAGAGTAATCACTTGGGACTGAAAAGCGGATGGAAATAACATTAAGGGAATATTTAAGATTTACAGAGGCAAGTGGGAAAGAGAGAAGAAACTACTTAAGTAGAGAATAAGTGTTAAAGGAGTATGAGTCGCCAATACTTAAGAAACCCAAAAGGTTATATTATATTGAGGGAAACTGCAGTTTCGAGTGAGGCGACTCACCAGCAGCATGGCCTGTTCGTGCAGCAGCTGCTGCTGCAGGATCTCAAGGTGCTTCTGCTCCTCCTCCAGCTGACGACGGATATACTCCTGTCAATCAAACACAGAGCGTGTTGATTAGCGTATATCGCTTTTCCACCCAGGTTAGATTTAAAGGGCCTCGTCTGGTCATTTATAGGTTTAGTGTCTCCACTGTGACATGTCTCCCTCATCCTGCCTGTGCTGCAGCACCTGCTCTCACCCTCTGTCTGAAACCAGAGCCCAGTCTGCTCTGATTGGTTAGCTGGCCAGCACTGTTGTGATTTGTCAACGGATTAGAGATGTCCCGCCCTCTATCCCGTTCAACGTTTTGGAGCACGAGTGAAATGGTGGTAAATAGTGATTCCACTACGTTTTGAACTAAATAAAGCAACGTCTTGTGAGTGTTCCCTGACCTGCTCTCGGTCGGCCCTCCTCTTCTCCTCCTCCACCCTCCTGCGCTCCTCCTCCTCCTTGCGGCGCCGCTCCATGTCCTCCACCCGTCTCTTCTCGTCCTGCTCGCGGCGCCGCTGCTCGCGCTCCTGCTGCCGCCGCATCTCACGCTCACGACGTTGTTGCTGTGGAGACGAGGACGAGAGTTAACGGAGAAACCGGTTCACGGCTGACGGCAACCTACCTTTTCGTGCGGTCACCAGGCTGTTCCCTTTACAGGTTCATAAAGAAATCAGATTACGGTTACATTTCTAAACAATGGGGATCACTAGCACGATTACATTGCAGGTAGAAATCTAAAACGATCATCATCGGTTAATCTGTGTCCCCGTGCTTCTGAGCGTTTCCACGAACACTTGTCCCCTTCTTTAATGAAACGATTGCACCATCCTCCCGAGCCACAAAAAGAAAAATTACTCACAGCAAATCAAGATGTGATTACAGTAGGGATGTAACGATACATCGAATATCGCGGTAAATATGTAAATCTACCGCGATTTTTTTTAATAATTTTTTTAAATAATTTTTTTTAATAATTTTTTTTCATTTAAGTTTATTTTCAATATCGCGATAAATATCGTACCGTGGACTTTTTATCGCGATATTATCGTACCGTGCGTTTTTGGTATCGTTACATCCCTAGATTACAGTGGGATTGTTAAACAAGCTAAGGAGGCTTGGGGACTAATGGATTACATGTAATGGGTTTAGAAAATCAGGATACAAAAAAAAGTAACTGTATTCGCTTACAGTTACATATAAAATAATGAGATTACGGTTACATTCAAAAGAATTGGGGATTACCAGCAGGATTACAGTGTCCCTAAAAACCTAAACACATCATATAGTGTGTGTGTAAAGGATCAGATGTGTCTCTCTTCTCTGTCAGCTGTTCTGTTCTGGAGGATAATACTTTACGTGTGAATCTATACGTCTACTGTCCTGGATCTGCTTTATGGTTTCCACTTTCTTTGCTTCTGTTTCTAATTCAGCAGGTGAACCTATACGTTCATAACATAGTGTGTGTGAGCTTAACTGTGTGTGTTCAACTAAAACGGAGCATTTTCTGTCAGCTCAGATTTATTTCTGAACAAACAACGTATATGTTAAGGTGTTTTCTTGTATGCGTAAATACATGCAGACGTGGACGAGCTGAAGCAACAGAAAAAGGTTAAAATGCCCTGCGTTCATTTTTTGAGGATTTCAGATAAATCCTCAAAAGGGGCAAACCATGATGTGTGTCCTGTGCATTTTCAAAACTATTTACATGCAGTTTTGTTGGAAATAAATAAACATAGCAGTATATGTTGTATGAGAGGTGGACGTGAGCTGCAGTGACAGGAAAAGGTTAAAACGTCCCATTTAAAGCTCTGCATTAAAGCTATGTTAAGTCTGACAGGCAGTGATCTGACGCTCGGCTCTCTCAGGAGACGCGATGAAGAGATCCAGCTGATTTCTGTCAGTCAGAGAGTCGCGGAAAGCTTCGGGACATTGGATCTGGGTTACTGTATCACCGTGTTTGCACTAATGCAGTCTTCAGAATCCACAGCAGCTAAAGACAGCACACAGTGATATCTCTGGAGCATGGCTCGAGCTCAACGCTGTGATTCAAACACGTGCAATGCCATGAATCAAAAACACAGCCTGGAGCTCCTGTGGGAAACCACGAGCTCGGTGGAGTCATTTATATATAAACACTTCACACACACGAAAAGAAATAGCTTCATAAATTGACAGTCTTAATAAAAGTGGTTTGTTCTTCCACTGGCTTAAGTCCTTATTTCTTCATTGTAATCATGTATTTGTTTGTCAGTCCGAAGTGCAGTACATGTAATAAAAACACTTTACTACAATCACAATAAAAGACAATAGTCTTATTCTCAGTTTCCGTGTAGCTCCTGGGAGCCCTGCTGTGATGTTTCATTACTAATATATAAGTGTATATACATACTTAAGGTAATGTTCAGGAAAAGCCACAGTTTTTCACAACCTGGCTTTGTTTTAGCAGTTCCAGTCGTCACCGCTGAAGGTTTTTAACATTTTTTGACAATTTTGTATACCTGATAGGAGACAACCAATCTTTTTTATGAATTCAAACCATTCTTTAAATTATTTTCTATACTCTAAACGACATGGGTCAAACCGGGGGCCAAATCAGGCCCGTGGTTACAATGTTTAAAAAACGTTAACTCTTTAAATGCCAGTATTTTTAATATAATGCAGCCGTTTCTTTTTGTATATGAATAGATATTTGAAAATGTTTCCCTAGTGAGACGCAGCAATGAACAAGTCTGGTTAAACTATTATATACATTCATTCATTTGGAAAAAGCAAAGAACGTAAACCCATCCAAGATAACCTCCTTGTTTTTAAACTATTCTGCATCTCTTGTATGCGTGGATTTATGAATCTGTTATTCCATGATGTGTATCTATTGTGTTCCTTTCTAGGTGCTCAGTGCTCACCAAACGATGCCATGTCTTTTTCTGCTGCAGCAACACAAACATGTCCCAGCTTGGGATCAATAAAGTACACCTTATTGATCTTCTCTCACCTCCTCCAGCCGCTTCCTCTGCTCCTTCTGCTGCTCGATGCGCTTCTGCCTCTCGGCCAGTAGTTGGCGCTTGTACTCCTCCTGCTCTCGGAGCTGCTGCTCCTGCAGGTGCTGCTGGCGGCGCAGCGCCTCCGACCGCTCCTTGTTCTCCTGCTGCAGCCGGATGAAGTCCCTGCGGAGGGTCGACTCCCCGGGAACGTTCACTATGGAGCTGCAGGGCGGAGGAGACGAGAGGCGTGAGCTGCTGTCGTAGCTCTTTAGCGGGTTACATCTTAAATTATTATTTGTTTACTCCACACATGGCAATTATTTTAAAAAAAATATGTACACTTTACAAAACATGTACACTTATACTGGTTGTTTATTTTTGTATAGCGCATGGTGGCAAGGAGCCACTCCCTCCCTGCCCCTTCTAACAAAAAACAACAACAACAAAGAATGAAATAACCATAACAAAGTCAAATAAAAGCAATATTCTTTCCGTCACAGTTGCTCACAAATACTGAAACGTAAAACCAGAACGAAATCAGAAGTCAGCGTCAGACGTCCCGACATGTGAGGATTTAGTGCAATGCATACAAATAAGCGATAAGGAAACGTTTCATGTGAGCTGATAATATTTGCTCACCTCGGCTCTCCTTCTTGCTCGTTTGCCTCTTCCTCCTCTTCTTCACTGCCACTGTATTCATACTCTGTCTCATCTGAGGAAACCACGGAAACACAGCATAACAGATGAGTAAAAGTCATTCAAACGTTAGACACAATGTTCATATTGATTACCGTTTTATTACAAACCAACATTTTGAGACTTTTTTGACAAATGTAACACTTGTGATATTGGGCTATATCGATTATTATTATTATTATTATTATTATTATTATTACGCGCCGCTTTCCCCCTTCTACTCCAGTAGGACTCGCACTTTTCCTCGTTCATGTGATGCGTGTTTTGTTTCTTTCCGTTAACTGTCAAGTGGGAGCCAAGTCTTTTTTTGTACGTTTTTGTGTTTCTCTTATTTTCCTACGATGCTGTTTTGATTGGCTGTGAATAAGAAAATATGAAGGACAGGCCATCTATTTATATTTGTTTCGTTTTTGAGAAAGGGGCCGGTAATATAAGATTATTTTCTTCTCCCTGCTCCTTTTCGGGTACGGTGTGTTTATAGAGACTTCTTTTGTAAATAATTGTTAGACATCAAGATGTGCGTACCATGAACGGAACAAATACAAATTCAATTCAATTAAAAGTTCAATGGTAAAAACATTAGTAAGGTGGAAAGTGTAATGGCAAAGCGTTAAATGTAGGGCTGTCAAGTTAACGCGTTAATAACTGATTGGTTAGCTGGCCAGCACTGTCGTGATTTGTCAACGGATTAGAGATGTCCCGCCCTCTATCACGTTCAATGTTTTGGAGCACGAGTGAAATAGTCGTAAATAGTGATGCCACTATGCTTACTTAAAAAAATAATTCCACATGTCCACTTTTTGAACTAAATAAAGCAACCTCTTGAAAAAAAATTAACGCCACTAAATATTTTAACGTGCGATTAACGCATTTGTATTTGTCCTCGGCCCGCCGCGTAGTTTCAGAGGCCAAAGGCTTGACGTTGTTGTTGTTGTTAGTTGGATGGTGGGAGATTCTAGCGAGAGATATGGATATGAAAAAGGTGTTTTAAACAGCAAGCCAAGCACAGCTGATACCGACAGCCCCGCTCCTGCCGCTTGAAAGTTTGCCGGGGACACGCCTGGACAACAACAGCCATAGCTAAATAGGGGCTACAGCTTAACACTGTGGAGGACGAGGGGCTGCGTTAGATCATTTGGATCGCATCCAACGTGTCGACTGCACATCACAGCGCATTGTTTTGACCCACAGTGGGAACTTCAGTCTCATGCTTTGACTGGTATGAAGCGAGAGCAGCATTTCGCCGACAACTGTAAACAGGCTTGTCTGTTTGAGCCACTGGCTCAGTGCAGAGAAGTAGACTGGGTGGAGAGAGAGAGAGAGAGAGAGAGAGGAGAGGAGAGAGAGAGAGAGAGGAGGAGAGAGAGAGAGAGAGAGAGAGAGAGAGAGAGAGAGAGAGAGCGAGAGAGAGAGAGAGAGAGGAGGAGAGAGAGAGAGAGAGGTTCCAGGTTGTTGTATTGAAAATATTCAGGAGAATATTTGTCATTGTTACAATGATAATAAACAAACATTTGCATAAAGCATATTTGTCCACTCATATGTTGATGAGAGTATTAAAAACTTGAAAAATATTCTTCTAAGGTACATTTAGAACAGATAAAAAAATGTGCGATTAATTTGCGATTAATCGCGATTAACTATGGACATTAAAATATGTTAATCGACTGACATCCCTAGTTAAATGTAACGTTTTATTGTAAACCAACAGTTACATTTTTCTCCTAGTAAAAATAATAGTTTAAGCTTAAATGTAACATTAGAGAAAGTGTAATGGTAAAGCGTTGGATGTTCTCACCCTTCTCGCCCCTTCTTCTTGGTGCGGTCGATGTGGTCCTTCAGCTGGATGCGCACCTGCCTCTCGTTGGGCTGGTCCCGGATGTACGGGTGTTTGAGCAGCTGGTCGGTGGGGGGGCGCTGGGTGTAGTTCTTCACCAGGCAGCCCTCGATGAAGCTGAAGAACTTCTTCGACCTGTTGAGGTTAAATGTGATGTTTTGAGTTAAAATGTGAAATACAATATACTTTTTTATAACACAGCTAACTTGATTCTGATTGGTCGATTTGGACATTCCACGGGTCTGCAATTGTTTTATAACAGACCGTTGCTAAGGGGAGTAGTCCGTTGCTAAGGAGAGCAGACTGTTGCTAAGCAGAGTAGACTGCACGTCAGAGAAATCCACATAAGAAGACAGACAGGAAGTAAATGCTAACAGAACACAGTATGGGCTCTGGCAGTGTTTAAAGACTGGTTACCGGAAAATAAAATATGAACAGACGTGGACAGTTACAGAAATCCTTGATCTGTGCTGCCGTCATTTTAATTTACGTGGCTTTATTTCTTAGGCTGAAGCTGAAGCAATACGATCATTTTCAAATCAACATTATGAGTCAAGCGGTTGGTTTATTTAGGATGTAGCAGTGGATTAAGTGCCTTGATTCACATTTTCCCTTACATGACGAGAGTGGAAAAGATTAAAAACTGAAGCCCACCATTTTTTAGACTTGAGTCGAGGAGGAGGATTTCTAGGAATGAGGAAGAGAGCTCTCATTGGATGCATGTCACAAAGAGCTAGAAGAAACAAAAGAGAGAAGAGCAAAACAAATACATAAAAGTTAAAAATAGTTTACTTTTTAAATGATTTATAGTTTTTGAAACCTGAATGTGATGCGAACTTACGTGGAGCTCCTTCAGCCATCTCTATGGCGGTGATTCCAACGGACCACAGGTCACTCTGAAGGGGGGAGAGGAGTTAATACACAGCTTGAATGAATACTCGATTCTGATTGGTCAATTTGAACATTGCAGAGGTCAGATTTTTCGCTAACAGACCGTTGCTAAGGAGAACAGCCTGTTGCTAAGGAGAACACTCTGATCAAGGGACTACAGTATGTGCAATAATATCAATCCACAAAAAGAATTCCAGTCAATTTTATGTCAGAACATCAAAGTGTAAAAAAAACACAAGTGTCTGAAGGAAAATATGTTTTGTTGTATTTGTTGTTATTAAACTGTTCAGAACTTTTAATTAGGAAAATAAACCGAAACGAGAGGCTTTAATATTAAACTGTATAAATAAATACACCGGTTTCTTTTTTAAATATGGAAGATCTGGGAGTTTTACTTTACTTCATGATGGGGACTATTTTCTCACTTTCCTGGGGTTCATTCTTGTTATTTTTACTTCTATTAACTATCTCTATTTCTCTGCACCGCCCATGTTGTAATGTTAAACAGCAGATCTCGTGTTAGTTGAACTCGGGTTCCTCACCCTGTAGTCGTAGGTAGCGTCTGGGTTTTCGTCGCAGGCGATGACCTCCGGGGCCATCCAGTACGGCGTCCCGATGAAGGTGTTCCTCCGCCCCACCGTGCGGTCCAGCTGAGCGCTCACACCGAAGTCCACTGGGAAAAGAAAGGGACATTAATTATGAAACGAACATTAAGAAAGTTGTTTCTATACAGTGTCTGAGAACCAAAACAAATCGTACCCGAGTAGTGTCATACGCAAATACATGTTAGACAAAGGTAAAATGTGGAAGACGTACTCAAATCCTTTCCTTAAGTCAAAGTAGAGACATGAATGTGCTTGAATGCTTTATAACAAGTAAAAGTCCTTAAATTATGTCGTGAAAACATTACTTGAGTAAAAGAAAATAAGTTTTTATCAGGTACATGTACTTAAAGTAACAAAGTACTCAGTTTGCACAATAGTTCTTTTCACAATACTACTGTAAAAGTTGAGATATATTTAGATACTTTTTTTTTTTTTTTTTTTAAAGGTACAGTGTCCTTGGGTGTCATGAAAGGCGCCTAAAAATAAAATGTATTATTATTATTATTATATAAGATTAAGATTTACTTTATTGATCCCAATTGGGACGTTTTTGTAATATGCATAAGTAAACCATGTTAAATAAACGCAGTGGAGTAAAAAGTGTAATATTCACCTCCAAAATGCTAGAGCAGAAGAATATTAAATGAAAATATAAAGTGTGTCGAAGCAGTACTTAGGTACATTACTTGAGTAAATGTACCACCAGGAACAAACTTATAATACTGAAATGTAATTAAAACACTTCAGATCCTGAGAGCAGAGGAATGATGTGAGAGGGGTCATTCAGATTCCAGCCCGAGCCAAATAACAGATTCAGCTTCTTCTGATCGTAGCCTTGTAAATTAAAATGTCCCTCGTTCTCTTGTCACATTTAAAGCAACACACTCGAAACCAGAGTGTAAAGGTTACGTGTCTGTGTCTCTACAAAGTGTTTCATTGTGACCACAGCGGAGACAGGAGAGCAATAAACAAGGTCTCGAGAGTAATCTCATTACATACGGTTATCTAATCAAAGTCAAGAAATCAAAACAAGATTGGAGAGTGTCAAAGCATTTCAGGGATCATAAATAAAATGTGATTTCCAGTTTCAGAAACATTAAATGACCTGTAAACTAACTGAGTATCAGGCCTGGACGGTGAGGCTGCCGAACTGCAGACATTAGATCATGTGGGATTGGCACCAAAGTGTCTTTCACTCTCACGTTATCAGAAGACGCCGGAGGCCTGTACTACGAAGCAGGATTTTCGCTTAGCGGCTAACTTCAAGGGAAACTCTGGGTTTCCGGTCCTACGACGCTGGTTCTCTTTTTAGCGGCTAGATCTCCATGGTAACTTATGCTGAGCGGCTAACCTGCCCCGGAGCAGGTGAGGTTGCAGGCTGAGAGCTCAACTCAGTGAAAGCACTGCCTGCTGACCAATCAGAGCTCAGTGTGCGGAGTTTAAAGCGATCAAGTCATTACAGGAGAAAGGAAATACAGAAAAGCTGCCGTCGCAGGAAAGACGGCCGGCAAAAATCACCGACTGTGTGAACGTGAACATGAACAGAATATCACCTCCATCTTCAGAGCAATCTGACTATTATAACATTAGCGTTAAGAAAGCTTACTTAAATATCTGTCACAACATAAGTAACCGGATCCAGAGTAACTTAAGTACAGTCCGCGGCATATCATTCATAATGTATCACATATCTCCTGATCTGAGTCAGCTGAGCCGTATCTGGCCGTGCAACACTCACGTGTCACAGACTGGATGCAGAAGTATTATTTTAAGCAACACATTAAGTTGTGAGGAAACACTCGAGTCAAATGTAATTAAAGTCAGATCGTGTGTGTTAGACGGGGGCAGTGATATCATAAACCTGTTATGTACGCATTCAAACACTTTTTCTGTTACCAGCTGTATTCACCTTGCGGTGCAGCTATGTGGCTTTGATCCTGGATAAAGTGTTTAAGTCATGGATGTTAAAGTTTAACTTCTTCATATGTCTATATTATTATTAGACATTATTATTATTTATCTGGACCCTGAGTCTGTAATAAAGTTTTCATTCATTCATACAGTTGACTTTTCATTCAGGAAGTATGACGCTGCGCTGTCAGTGCGCTTCTCCATGTCTCTGTGATTGGTCGAATGCTCCAGATACCACCCCTCTCTGTGAACGCGCACCTAACTAGATAGGACACGGCTGGCTTGAGCGATCCACTTGATAACCCGCGTCGTAGTACCGTTTAGCGAGAGCGCGTATGTTTTGGATTAGGCCAAACCGGCTAACTCAAACATATCCAGGTTAGGTTGAACCGGCTTCGTAGTGCAGCCCCCGGTTACAGACCTCTGAGTTGTTGACATGTTGACGTGGGCCGATTTGCTTATTGTTCTGTACGGTCACCGAGTTAAATGAATTCCCTTTTCACAGTAAATGGACTGTATGTAATGGGTGTTTTATCCAAACCCTCCTCAAAGCACTTTACATTCTTTAAGGCATCTTTCCCCCATTCACAACTTAAGTAAGCTGACATTCACAAACATCAGATACATTATAATAACATCCAGTTCACTTTATGACACGAAATAGTAGTAAAGTATGCATAGGTTCACTTGCTGTGTTCGACTACACTGTGCACTCAAACCGTCTCTAAAGTCTCCAGGCTCTCACCCAGCTTGACTTCAGCGTTTTCAGTCAGCAGCACGTTCTGGCCCTTGATGTCACGGTGGATGACGTGGTGAGCGTGCAAGTGAGCCAATCCCTGTGCGGAGGGAGAGAAGGAAAACAAACGTTTCACATGCTGTTCGCTTTTAGTTCAACGTACTGCAACAATACTGAACCAGACTCCTGTCCTGTCTATCGACATTTGCCCTTTCAGACGCTTCATGGCATGTGTGTAGCGCTTTAAGCGGAAGCTACGAGACGCTTTACAAGCAGTTTTAGGGTTTTCTGAGCTTTGACAGCATTCAAACACTCGGTCATAGTTCATAGTGTGTTTAGCTTGCCCGCTACAGTACGTCTGATCAGTAATGTGAAATAGTGATGAATTGCGTTGTGACGGACCCGGAGGATCTCCCTGGAGTGTATGCGATCCAGTCCTCCTTCAGCGGTTTCCTTAGTGTTTTTCACCAGATCTGTGATTGATCCCGCGCCACAGACTCCATCACCAGCTGCAGGAGAGAAGGAGGACAGTGAGAAGACTGAGGCCACACACACACACACACACCACACACACACACACACACCACACACACACACACACACACACACACCACACACCACACACACACAACACACCACACACACACACACACACACACACACACACACACACACACACACACCACACACACACACACACACACACACACACACACACACACACACACACAACACACACACACACACACACACACACACACAGGACTTAGTAAAGCCATGGGATAACAGGTTTGCTTTGTTTCTACCTTGTGTATGTTACCTCAACTTTTAGCGGCCTTGGTTCATCTACTCTGTGTGACTTATCCAACAGTAGCCTACATGTATCTTCCTCTAATCCTCATTGTAGCTGCAGAGGAAATACTGTGTCACGCAAAGGGACTAAAAACAGTTACATGAGATTATTAAAATGATTCAAAAGTGCAGCAAAATCACAACACTGGCATGGGGTTTATGGGACTGCTAAGTTATCTGTCTTTACATCTGTTTTTACTGTTAGCAGCACACTACCTACGTGTTTTAATGTACCTATAGTGCACATAAACACACACACACACACACACACACACACACACACACACACACACACACACACACACACACACACACACACACACACACACACACACCACACACACACACACACACACACCACACACCACACACACACACCACACACACACACAAACCACACACACACAACACACACCACACACACACACCACACACCACACACACAACACACACACACACACACTCTCTAATATGAACTTCGACCATCTGAGCAGTTACCACTAATCAATAAAACACATTCATTTTGTCACCAACTGTCAGTCTGTATTCATTTGTGATTTGCTTTGTTATCTTTTTGCCGACTTGGTCGGATCTGAATGAGATGACTTCCTGGTGAGTCAGCATTATGAGTCAAGTCTTTGGTTTTATTTAGCATGGAGCAGCGTATTAAGGTGCAGCGAGGCACTCTTCATTGAGTAGAACATCCACACGGTGCAGTACGACGTTTAGTTTAACTCGAAGCATTTGCTACAGGAACGGACTGGGACAATAAGTCAGGCCGGGAGTTATAAACCCAGCCAGGCCACTACCAGTTTTCTTTTGTGCCATTTTCCTGGATTTATTTGTCAATATTTACAGCGTGCTGCCCATAGTGATAGCCCTCTAAATCTACTACCCCAGAATAAACATATGGAGATGGGTTACTATTTATTTTTATTGCAAATCTATTTAGGAACCTATCCATGTGAACATTTTAAGTGGAGGTGGACCTCAAATCCTATAGGGGGGTCCGGGGCATGCTCCCCGGTAAGATTTGTTTTTTTAAATGTTGGACTTAAATGCATCAATCTGGTGCACTTTGGGGGAAATAAAGAGACTACACACATATGAAACGAACTGTATACATTTAAATAATCATAAAATCATAAGAAATGGCCATAACCAATAACATACCATATCCAATATGAAAAAACATTGGAAACTTGTTTATTTATTTGTTTTTGGTTCATTTATAGTTTGAGTGTGTGTGCTCCTGAATCAGCCTCACCTGTCTCCCCGTCTCCCCCTGCTCCTCTTGGAGGCAGCAGCACAGACTAGTTTTAGCTCTCAACAAGTTTAAAGTTTATCTCGCCTTTTTTCACCTAGTTAACGTTTTTATTATTATTCATGCTTATGTTACTAATCACTCCCGCTTCAAATGGAAATATGTGTTTGCAAATGGTGACCAATCCTTTGAGACCCACAGAGAACTTAGACTAAGTTAACTATCTAAACACTCAGAGTCCTGTACCTCACCTGAGCTGTAGTCATCAGTCTCTCAGTCTGACAGAGGACTCTCCCCCACCTTGTTGACAGCTCATTATATCCGTTAGCGCAGCTAGCTAGCACCAGATGCTAACAACAACAATACACGTAACCGGTGCGTGCGCTTTCTCTCTCGCTCGCTCGCGCCACACATAACACACACCCTCCCGAGCTTGAATGACACACAGAGACCAATCGAGGGCATTGGTATGGTCTGTATGAAAGTGGCCATGTCGGCAAGCCACATCATGTAGACAGCCAGTCACCTCTGTGAGGCAGAGGCAGACCCACATTTGCGCAGCGTTGCGTTCACAATACATACATAAAAAAGAATTCCTCAGGCCAGCAGGCCACTTAGCAGGCAGGGCCATCGGGAAACCTCCCGGTCCTCCCGATGGCCAGTCCGGGTCTGCGTGCTATAAATGAATATAAATGATACTAAATGAATATTAGAAATCTACTCACCCATAGCTGGTCGTCGTGTCCCGGCGGACTCTTCTTGATGAACGCTCCGTAGTACGTGGCTATGTTTCTGTGGTGGGAGTACTTCTTCAGCATGTTGATCTCCAGCTTAATTTCCTCCTCTTCATCCTATAAAGACAGAGAGACAATCATTAGTGTGGAGGAAATACTTCTTTATAGATATGGGTTTTGGTGGTTCTGGTCTGCAAAGCTGTGTTCTAGACCGAGGCGAGTAAACAAACAGTGCCCAGAGCAGTCTAATAAGCGGATATCACCCGAACAAACAAACATGCAGATACAGGCGGAACTGGAAATGAAAGCAGAGGCGAACTAGCCCCCGTCTCTCTCCTCCCGCTCTCTCAGGATATTACAGAACAGACTCAGACACAAAACAAGATCAGGTGATAATGCCTCCGTCGCTGAGGCCGTGTGACATTTATTAGCGAGCGTTTTGCTTCTTATCCCTCAGGCCGAACGCGGCAGACATGACATTTCCACCGTTAAAACAGCTGCTCGATAAGCAGGCAGCAGCTCGGACGACCTGCAGAAACCGCCGCATGTCCACAAAGAGAAAAAACCCTCTGAGGAACGAGAGGAAAATCTGCTTGGCTTTTCATTTTGAAGCTCATGAACCTTTGGCATTTTGTTGAACAGATGTTTTAGCAGTGAGATGAATGCTAACATCAGCATGCTAACATCAGCATGCTAAACAAGAGGATGCGAAGAATGTGCTTGTTTTAACATCACTGTCAGGGAGGCTGTGGCGCAGTGCGTTAGTGCGTTGGTGTTGGGATCAGGGGGGCACAGGTTCAAACCCCACTGCAGTCAGCATGTCGTTGTGTCCCTTAAGGCCCTGACACACCAACCCGATTTTGGGAGTCAGAGGCCGTCAGAGGCTGTCGGGCATTCGCGGCGCCGTAGTCAGGTTGGTGTGTCCCGCACCGTCGACCGTGACACGCCTTATTTGGAGTGCCAGACCCGATGCATGGCCGATTCAACATGTTGAATCGGCCATGCATCGGGTCTGGCAGTCGGACCAAATAATCACTCTGATTGGCTGTTCAGCTAGCAAATCAGTGCATGAGAAGCGAAGCGGAAGTGAGGGACGTAAACAAACGATTTAAGAAGGCACACACAGACTGCTATTCATTTTCATCTCATCATGGCGATCTGGAATGATGCAAACGAAGACCTGCTCATCACCTTGATCCAGGAGAGGCCAGCTCTGTATGATATTACGGAGAAAAGATACTCTTCTTCTTCTCTGTCTTCCGGTTGTTGCCTCTTTTGAATGACGAATACACACTACCGCCGCCTGCTGGTAAGGAGAGTTATTGCCACTCACGCACTGAAGTCGGCTGCGGTGTGTTCCCGTGCGACACATGGCCAAAAACGCAGGAGAACACGGCAGGCAACAGCCGACTTCAGCGTCGGCTAGTCCTCTGGTGACTGCTTGGTGTGTCAGGGCCTTTAGACACTTCACCCCAAATTGCTCCTGTGGGGAATTACCCACAGTATTGAGTATGTATAAATAGTATAGTTTAAACTATGCTTTGTGTCCTTCCTGAATAGTCAGATAACCTTCCTTTATGAAAGAGTAGCGGTCTCTATTACAAATAAATTACATTTGTGGGTGTCCTTTCTTTAATCATGACGTTTAAACATACCTTTTAGATTTTCTTTTTCCCACTCTTCCCATCCGTGTGTTTAACTCAATATATTACAAAGATGGTAAAAGGTATGAAATCTGTGTACTATGTATGCTTTGCCTCTCTGTGAACATCTAATCTAGATTTGGTGGATTTCTAGATCATTGTTTCCAGAGATATAAGGCAGACACAATCCCCTTTGGAGAAGACCCCATGTTCACTATGTTCGGTTATGGGAGGGTCCCAAACAGTAACCAAAAGCCAAATACTTTTATACAACCATCCACTTAAAAAAAACTGGACTTATTAAATAACATGGTTGTGCTTTGTTCTACCTTGTGTTTGTTACCTCAACTTTTAGGGGCTTCTACTATCTCTTATTCCTCCAACAGTAGCCTCCATGTATCTCCCTCTAATCCCCTGTTTTAGCTGCAGAGGAAATACTGTGTCACGCAAAGGGACTAAAAACAGTTTCATGAGATTATTAAAATGATTCAAAATCCCAACACTGGCATGGGGTGATGGAACTGTTGGGTTATATATCCGTCTTTACGGCAAGAGGCACCACTACCTACCTGTTTGAATGCACCTATAGTAACTAAGGGGTGAGTGATTGCAGCGTGGCGACTGCCAACACCTCATCAACGCCCTTCTATGTATGACTGCAGGGAGCTACCTCAGTCTGCTGGCTGCCAAAATACTTGTTGTGTTTTTTTGGTGCAGGAAATGATAAGTGTTAAATCACATGTTTCAAACTCGAGGCCCGGGGGCCAAATCAGGCCCGTGGTGGATTTAATTTAGGCCCGCAGGATAATCTTTAATTCCTGTTTCTGCCTGTTTCTGCCGGAGAGAGGGGAGGCCATCCCAAAGCTTGCTGCTGTGTTTACTCCCTCCATCTGACAGAGGGAGCCTCGTTGAGCTGCGAGTGTCACTCCACGGAGTGTGTGTAGGGGTAGGGTGTCGGGCGTGGTTTGGGATTGGGCCACAGTGATGGGTCTGTCTGACTCTGAAATATGCAGAAAAGTCGTCAAACAGTTCCTCTTGTGGTCGACAGAAGATCTCATCGCCCACAAATTGTCGGTCATGTGAACATTTTTGGAACGAGTCGGCGTAATTACAGCTGCTGAAGGACAGCGTGGCGGAGAAGGGAGTCAATATTTACCACTTCGTAAAGATGGTATGGATTAAAGAGGAACGGGAGTCGCTTCAACTGAGCCAACACAAGAATGGTACTTTCCTATATGTTATATATCCCAATGAGATAACTAAATCAGCTATTTAAATAATAAATGGACATGATGTAAAGTCACGTGCCTCGCAATAAAACATACGTTGAAGAGGGAGTGGACAAAATGATAGGAATGGTTATAGCGGCCAAAACGTATGCAAAAGTCCAGCTAACCACGATGATGCCCGAAGGAAAGGTCAACTTCTAAAATACCTTACTTTCATTTCGTTATTCTTTTCATAAAATAAGTCAGGCTAGAAAAATCCTCATTTGAGTCAAGTTCAATCAAAAATGTATTGTGCCGTTATTCAATCAACAAGACAACGCATTACATGTGGAAATATGTGAATAACGCGTACGACGAATAAACTATTACAACAAGTTATTCTGAGATTGTAAGAAAATAGTAGAAAATACTCATTAAAGATTCATTTGTACTTGAAACATGCCCGACTCTTTGGAAACATGGAATATGTTAGCATTTAATAATAAAGTAGGAATTGTTTGACGCTCGATATTCTGTGCGATGACTCGTTTATTTATTTCAGTACGAGAATCTGCGACCAGCTGTTTTCAGAACCTGACAGTGTTCAACGCTGAGCTCCAGCAGACACACAGTCAGTCTGTTAGAAAGCATCATTAGGATTCCACACACACACACACACACACACACACACACACAGACCAATGCGTGTGTGTGTGATAGACAGAAAGCGACATGCATGTCAGGATACAGCTGCTTCGACAAGGAGAACAGCACCCTCTCTCCATCATACGTTCTTCTTCGTCTCGTTTCGTACGCTGTTCATTTATTCTGGACCCTCCATCACTCTCCTATAATGACTTCTATCCTCTCGTAAAAGGACACCCACCACCCACCACCCCTCCTCTGTGTCATCCTCTCTGTCTGTCTTTGTGTCTCACTTTCCCTGATACACTCGCAGTGAAAAACAAGGCGTCCTGAAGCTACTTATTATCATTCCTGGGTTATGAAATGGTGGGAGACTCGGCGGCGGCGGCGGGCCATATTGCTGCTGAAGCACACACTGTGGATCGGAGCGAACAGAACCGCGACCTCCTGGGGGGGAGGGGAGCGGGATGGAAAATGGAAGCTGAGAAGAGGAGACACTCGATTCGACAAAAGGACAAGAGAGGTTGTTGACATGTCTCTAAAGGCATCAATAAATCAAATGTTATGTATAGCCTAAATCATAAATTACACATCTGTCTTTACCGGGTCTAAAGCGGTGCTTGGGGGGTGACATTATATAATCAGGATACAAAGAACAAGTTACCGTGTTCCCCGCAGAGGTGGGACCAAGTCATTGTTTTGCAAGTCCGAGTCAAGTCTCAAGTCTTTGCGCTCAAGTCCGAGTCAAGTCTCAAGTCTTTGGGGTCAAGTCCGAGTCAAGTCTCAAGTCTTTGCGCTCAAGTCCGAGTCAAGTCTCAAGTCTTTGCGCTCAAGTCCGAGTCAAGTCTCAAGTCTTTACGCTCAAGTCCGAGTCAAGTCTCAAGTCTTTACGCTCAAGTCCGAGTCAAGTCTCAAGTCTTTGGGGTCAAGTCCGAGTCAAGTCTCAAGTCTTTGCGCTCAAGTCTGAGTCTCAAGTCTTTGCGCTCAATTCCGAGTCAAGTCTCAAGTCTTTGCGCTCAAGTCCGAGTCAAGTCTCAAGTCTTTGCGCTCAAGTCCGAGTCAAGTCTCAAGTCTTTGGGGTCAAGTCCGAGTCAAGTCTCAAGTCTTTGCGCTCAAGTCCGAGTCAAGTCTCAAGTCTTTGCGCTCAAGTCCGAGTCAAGTCTCAAGTCTTTGCGCTCAAGTCCGAGTCAAGTCTCAAGTCTTTGCGCTCAAGTCTGAGTCTCAAGTCTGAGTCTCAAGTCTTTGCGCTCAATTCCGAGTCAAGTCTCAAGTCTTTGCGCTCAAGTCCGAGTCAAGTCTCAAGTCTTTGGGTCAAGTCCGAGTCAAGTCTCAAGTCAGGATGGGCAAGTTCAAGTCAAGTCCAAGTCCTAAATTTGAACAAGTCATTAAGTGCTTTTCACCAAATGTAATGTAACCACTCCGCTCCTCCGCTCCCTCCACTGGCTTCCGGTAACTGCTAGAATCCACTTCAAGACACTGGTACTTGCGTACCATGTGGGAATGGATCTGGCCCTTCCTACATCCAGGACATGGTTAAACCGTACACCCCAAGTCATGTGACTCGAGTTCCACACCTCTGGTTCCCCGTATAAAAAAAGATGTAATCAGATTACTGTTACCTTTTTGAAAAATGGGGATTACTAGCAGGATGTTTTCCCATTGAGTCAACAGCAGAGACTCAGAGCTGCAGCAGAAACATTTCTCCCTCCCTGTTTTATATCAAGGAGGAGGATGACTTCACCTTTTCTGTCTTTTATTCCCTGAAGAAAACGGAGGCGGAGAGAGGAGAGGAAAGAGAGCGAGACGAGGGAAGGTGCCCAACAGATAGAGAAGGGGGAAAAACACGGGCGAGAATCTGCTAAAGAAAATAAAGAAGAAGAATGAAACGGAGAGGATGAACTGACAAAACGGAAAAGACGTCGAGATTGAGCGACGAGGAGAAGAGAGTAACGGTGGCTCCTCCTATAATCCCACTGCACTTCAGATGAACCTTCTCCGAGGAGGGAAAAACACTCAGGTTTATGATCCGCTCAGCCTCTCAGCGTCTCAGGTTTCCCTCGCTCAGCTTCGGCCCCGTCTTCTCTTCCCTCCCTGGTTGTTGTGCGGCCCAGTCCGACCACACCTCATGTTATGTTTTGGGTGTCAGGTGTTCACCTTAAAATGAAAGTGCTGCTGTGCATAAACAAGATTTAAAAAAAGCCATAGCCTTTTCCTTTGAGAAAGACACGGAGGGGATCTGAAACCGAAACATGATCAAAGTGTATTTGAGGCTAAACTCAATTGTATGTAAAGCCGCCCCCATCTCTCCTTTGATCTTATTCAACAGCGAGAACGAGTCTTTTTCTACGCTTTCAAGCATCAGATTTAAAGTGGTGTTCTATTGGAGAAACTCAGGTTTAGGGTTCGTTGATTTCGAAGTGATTTGGTCAGCGACAGCCATGACCGTGAACCATGACATGCCGACAGAATATCAATTAGTTCAATTATTATAAGCGTTGAAATGTTTAAATCCCAGCTCCGCACACGCTGAATCTCATCCTCTCTTCTTCCTCGGCCTCTCTTCCACTCTGCATATGGAACAGGAAGTGGTATGTGGGTCAGAGAACATATGCTGAGACGTGCACAGAGGGAAGAGAGTGCACGGGCACACCACACACACACACACACAACACACACACACACACAGGAAAGGAGATGCATGGCTGTGTTGTTTTGCATCGTGACATGTGAAAGTTCCTGTGGCCCCACCATACACACACACACCCGGCTGTCACTGTGTGTGTGTGTGTGTGTGTGTGTGTGTGTGTGTGTGTGTGTGTGTGTGTGTGTGTGTGTGTGTGTGTAAATATCCCAATCTTCTCCAATGCAAATAGCTTCCTCTGCGTCCAGGCGACCTGGCAGTGTTTACTTTGGAAAACGGCTGCATCGCGTGGAAACGGACCTCTGTAAACAGACTGAGGGGCGAGGGGGAATAAATGAACCGCCATGTCAGTAATATTCTCTCACGTGTGATTCTCTTCAGCCCGTCAGCTCGTACGAACACATCTTCCCGCTAACTGGTCCTCGTCCTTCCTCTTTTAATCCCTACAGTTGGAGATGGAGATTTGATTTGCCTGCAGGCTACTCACAAACTCAGAGTCTCAATATTGCACTTGGTTGCTAAGCGAGACGTGTCCGGCGGTCGCAGGCCGGATCGGCAGCTAAAAGAGAAATATACTCATCAGAAGCTGCAGCCACTACAGAGTGTCTTCACACGTACACCTCTCTGCAGTTGTACTCAGTGAAGGCGGGACAAGGCTTAGAGGCGGCTTTAATCAATATATACTCACAAAATCATGACTTCATGTCTTGTGTTTGAAGATCGGTGGGCTCAAACCGACACGACGCGAATGTTCCCGTCAGATTTACGGAGCTGATTCATAACTTTACGGCGTTCGTTAAACGATGTCGATCTCATTGCATTGTTACCAGCTTAGTGAGAGGCTGGGTGATACGCTCATCCTCTCTCAGGCAGGAACAGGTCAAGTGACTTCAGATGTGTTGTTTGTGAACATTTTTCCACGTTGTCTCATTTGGTTATTCATTCAATGATGAGTACACGAGACCACTCACTCCACCACCGTCGACGTCTGAGATGTAGTTTTATGAGACTAACAGACGTTTCTGCATGTAGACACACTGGCTACAATTACACACACAGCTCTGAGTCAACTTTACACAAGCTGGCCAGCGTGTGCACACACACACACACACACACACACACACACACACACACACACACACACACACACACACACACACACACACACACACACACACACACACACACACAACACACACACACCACACACACACACACACACACACACACACCACACACACACACACACACACACACACACACACACACACCACACACACACACACACACACACACACACACACACACACACACACACACACACACACCACCATGTATACATCACTTCAGGGGACATTACATTGACTTACATGCATTTCCTAGAGACTTATCCTAACCATAACCATAACCAACACATGCCTAATCCTAACCCTAACCAAGTCTTCACCCTAAAAGTAATGATCCCCCTTATGAGGACCTCCAATTTGTCCCCATAAGGGAGGCGAGTCCCCACACCTGACTATGTAAACAGATGTAGGTCCCCACAAGTGTAGTAATGCTAGTCCACACACACACACGGCCTCCTGCAATCTTTAAGACTATTGGCTTAAGTGTCTCTTGGGAAATTGAAAATCTGTTGAGCTTGGACACAGACTCTTAAAAGAAAAACACTAAGAGGGTTTGAGACGGTGTGAATCTAAGCCTGAAAATTATGACTATTTTTGGACAGAAAACATTGAGGGGGCAGCGCGGCGGGAGAGAGAGGGAGAGAGGGAGAGAGGGGAGTCCGTTTGTTTTTGGTGTTAAGTGTTTTGATGAAAGCCTGAGTAAAGAATTAAACTGATTTAGGCCAACAGCTGTAATGACATCTGGGATCACTTCCAGATCTGCAAAAGTTCATGACTGCAGAGCTGATGGAGCTATATTGGTCTCACCTCATGCATTCACATGTGTATATCCCATTTTACTACCATACTTTAAATTCTCTCTGTGGAGGACTGTACAGCTGGGTGAAACATCTCTGTCAACAGTCAACAGAACCATATTGCTTCATTTACTGTTATGTCAGGGTAGATGCAGGAGTCCTGAAGTCAGATGTAATTCCTTTAAGTCCTTGTTTAAGACCCTTTCCATACATCTTAATACCTCATGGCCACTTTGAGTTCTAACCGGTTACCTTGGCGACACACTTTACCTCACATTGACTATATACAGTATTGATTGTCCTTCCTCCTTATCTTCCAACCATTTGGACACAGACTTGCATTTCCCCATAACGATGTTGCTTAGCAACCGGCGTAAACTGACCTTCGCACGCTATCAAGCCAATGACTACATTCAGGCAGACTGTAGAACACAACCTCTCTGGACCATTTATATACTTATTGGAAACAAGCTACAACATGTAACACATTGGAAAATGCCGTTTAATATTTTTTAATAGCCTTCATTTTCGCTAATTGATTATCAACTTGTAATACGTGTTAAGACCCCGCGGACCCCCAGGTGTAAGATAGAAAGAGAGCAAAGCTTTTCAGTTTTCCAACATTCCTCATAAAACCCTGCAGAAATGGCGACTGCTGTTTAGCCGGCTGGCTGCGAACAATACGATTGGTTCACAGGCAATAAAATGCTCTTTTTGATCCATGACGGTGTGGGAAGGCTGATAAAGTTGGCGGGGGGCAATAAAAGAAAAATGCTAGAGGGTCGATCCACCTGGAGGATGCGTGTTGGTGTCCTGCACTCAAATCATGCATCTGCTTTGTTTACTTAGCAAAAACAAACCATAAAGGGTTTTTCATACAAGTCTAAATTATATATATTCCCATTAAATTGCATTATTAAATATATTTTCTGGATTTTTTGTTTAGTCTTGTATACGAGGACGTCCAATGCACCACCCATTGCATTTTAATTCAAGTAAAATGTGAGTAATTTATAATAAAGAAAGTAATAATAATAATGCATTTTATTTATATAGCGCTTTTCACAACTCAAAGACGCTTGAAAGTAGCATTTTCTTTTCCTAATCCGCCCCTTTGGACGTGCTCCCACATTGTCTGCTTGTGGGTAATTAACAACAGGTGCAACATGCATTCCTAACATAATAAAATACATGTGAATTTTAACTGAAAATCTTTTAAAATGTTCATAAATCATGAAAGCCCCTTCAGGGATATTGACCCTCTTAAGAAAAATCATGACGCACATTATCGTGACGCACGTAGCGACTCCTTCACGATGGCATCCTGGCAAAATGGCAACAAAACATCAAAAGTATACATGAAGCGCTTCAGACTGACCTCAGTGACGTCCATGACCTTGATGGCCGCCAGCTGTCCCGTCTTGACATGTCGACCCTGGAGAGGAAAACAAAAGAGAAGAGAGATAAGGGAAATGTAAACGTTGGGTTTCTACGACCTCACTGTAGACATTTATTAAAGCACAAACGGTCCACAATAGAAGAGTTAAGAGCACACGGTGACAATGGTATTCTTCTTTTAGGTCAGAGAAGCCAAAAAGTGATAAAACACTGGAAACATTCAGGAAGCCTCTCCAGACAGACGTTTCATGGGCAAGAAACAATTCAGTTGGTCATAAAAACTAAAAACCACACGTTAGTTTTCCTCGCCTGCACGACTATGCAAAGGTCCAAAGTGTTTTAATGCAGACTGCTGTGAGGAATTCAAATCGTTACCAGGCCTGGGGAGTAACAGATTACATTTCTAAAAATGAAGGAATACTGTTAGTAAAAACCTAAACATATCATGTCTTCTCTGTACGCTGTGCTGTAGGTGTTGGAGCCATTTCCATTTAGTCATTGTCTGAATGTTAGGCTTAATAATAAGTAGATTGAACTCTTAATTAATCACACTATGGTTTTAAAATGTATTAATTTAAGGCTCACTTATTTGTTGCGAGATGTGCGTCAGTGTCATGGCTATATGCCTACATATGGTCGGTTGCTAGGACACAGCTGATGGTGATGAGACGGGGAAGTCTTTTGACCGTGTTCTTTTGTTCTTTTGGAGACTTTTATTAAGTATGAAGCGAAGAAACGTGTCCTCCTGTTTATACGCCGTCTGGACCAATCAATGAAGCTCATCTAATTCAACCACGATCTCCGCTTAATCAAAACCCCCAACCCCGACAGAGAGGTGGCTATTAAAGGTGGGGTAGGTAAGTTTCAGAAACCGGCTCGAGATACACTTGTTGTTATATTCCATGGAATGCTCTTAACATCCCGATAGCAATGAATATCTGAAGTGCTTTGACAACAAATCCATACAAAAAAATCATCTGTAGAAGCCGTAATACTGTAAAAAGTACAACGGCCTGCCTGCCTGCCTGTCAGCCTTCCCTCGGGGCACAAACTTATCTCGTGCCCTCATTGGTCATGTGCGCGTTCGTGTGTGTATTTTCAAATTCTAAGCGATCTCGAGCCGGTTTCTCAGACTTACCTACCCCACCTTTAACATGTAGACAAGGATTAAAACGCCACCACAGTAGGATAATACTTTACGTGTGAATCTATACGTTCATAAAATAGTGTGTGTGAGAGTTCAACGGAGCATGCTCATGTGTTTCAGTGCTGGTGTAAACCTGAATATTCTGAATGAAAGCTCGGTTTCCTCTGTGGGTTAGCAGCATTAGCTCAAATGATTTAACAGATGGAAAGCTGTAGAGGAAAGAACAACAGACGGTTAGTCCGCGTAACTGTTTTACCCCCGCATCATGTTTGTGGCTTGTGTCTGAGCGGCCTCGTGATCCGGTGTCCTTTGTGTGAAACAGGACGGACACCTGAGCCGCTTCTGAATGAGTTAGCGCAGTCCGCAGTTCGAGTGATGAGGGATTAACCCGTTTGGTTTGAGCCAAAGGGGGGTGTGTGTGTGTGTGTGTGTGTGTGTGTGTGTGGGTGTGTGTGTGTGGTGTGTGTGTGTGTGTGTGTGTGTGTGTGTGTGTGTGTGTGTGTGTGTGTGTGTGTGTGTGTGTGTGTGTGTGTGTGTGTGTGTGTGTGTGTGGAAAGGTCAAGGCGGTTTGAGAGAGCAAACTGCAAAGACGACAAGGAAGCAAATCTCTGCTGTTTTTTGTGAAACTGGAAACTATGGTATTTGAGGAGAGAGGTGAAGGAGCCCAGAAACTCCAGACAACAGTTAATGATGTCACATAATATGCTATTTAAATGTCTCTACTGTGACATGTCTGGGCGGCTGTGGCTCAGTGGGTAGATTGCTGGACTTCGAATCAGGGGGTATCAAGTTCGAGTCCCACTGCAGTCAGCATGTCGTTGTGTCCCTGGGCAAGACACTTTATCAGTATGTAGTGTCTCTACTTTAAAGAGTGCTCTCCTGCTGATGTTCAGGTGTATATCAGCATGTAGTGTCTCTACTTTAAAGAGTCCTCTCCTGCTGATGTTCAGGTGTATATCAGTATGTACTAGTGTCTCTACTTTAAAGAGTCCTCTCCTGCTGATGTTCAGGTGTATATCAGTATGTACTAGTGTCTCTACTTTAAAGAGTCCTCTCCTGCTGATGTTCAGGTGTATATCAGTATGTAGTGTCTCTACTTTAAAGAGTCCTCTCCTGCTGATGTTCAGGTGTATATCAGTATGTAGTGTCTCTACTTTAAAGAGTCCTCTCCTGCTGATGTTCAGGTTATCAGTATGTAGTGTCTCTACTTTAAAGAGTCCCTCCCTGCTGATGTTCAGGTGTAATCAGTATGTCGTGTCTCTACTTTAAAGAGTCCTCTCCTGCTGATGTTCAGGTGTATATCAGTGTGTAGTGTCTCGACTTTAAAGAGTCCTCTCCTGCTGATGTTCAGGTGTATATCAGTATGTAGTGTCTCTACTTTAAAGAGTTCTCTCCTGCTGATGTTCAGGTGTATATCAGTGTGTAGTGTCTCTACTTTAAAGAGTCCTCTCCTGCTGATGTTCAGGTGTATCAGTATGTAGTGTCTCTACTTTAAAGAGTCCTCTCCTGCTGATGTTCAGGTGTATCAGTATGTAGTGTCTCTACTTTAAAGAGTCCTCTCCTGCTGATGTTCAGGTGTATATCAGTATGTAGTGTCTCTACTTTAAAGAGTTCTCTCCTGCTGATGTTCAGGTGTATATCAGGATGTAGTGTCTCTACTTAAAGAGTCCTCTCCTGCTGATGTTCAGGTGTATATCAGTATGTAGTGTCTCTACTTTAAAGAGTCCTCTCCTGCTGATGTTCAGGTGTATATCAGTATGTAGTGTCTCTACTTTAAAGAGTCCTCTCCTGCTGATGTTCAGGTGTATATCAGTATGTAGTGTCTCTACTTTAAAGAGTCCTCTCCTGCTGATGTTCAGGTGTATATCAGTGTGTAGTGTCTCTACTTTAAAGAGTCCTCTCCTGCTGATGTTCAGGTGTATATCAGTATGTAGTGTCTCTACTTTAAAGAGTTCCTCTCCTGCTGATGTTCAGGTGTATATCAGTATGTCGTGTCTCTACTTTAAAGAGTCCTCTCCTGCTGATGTTCAGGTGTATATCAGTGTGTAGTGTCTCTACTTTAAAGAGTCCTCTCCTGCTGATGTTCAGGTGTATATCAGTATGTAGTGTCTCTACTTTAAAGAGTCCTCTCCTGCTGATGTTCAGTGTATATCAGTAGTAGTGTCTCTACTTTAAAGAGTCCTCTCCTGCTGATGTTCAGGTGTATATCAGTATGTAGTGTCTCTACTTTAAAGAGTCCTCTCCTGCTGATGTTCAGGTGTATATCAGTATGTCGTGTCTCTACTTTAAAGAGTCCTCTCCTGCTGATGGTCAGGTGTATATCAGTGTGTAGTGTCTCTACTTTAAAGAGTCCTCTCCTGCTGATGGTCAGGTGTATATCAGTGTGTAGTGTCTCTACTTTAAAGAGTCCTCTCCTGCTGATGTTCAGGTGTATATCAGTATGTAGTGTCTCTACTTTAAAGAGTTCTCTCCTGCTGATGTTCAGGTGTAATCAGTGTGTAGTGTCTCTACTTTAAAGATCCTCTCCTGCTGATGTTCAGGTGTATATCAGTATGTAGTGTCTCTACTTCAAAGAGTCCTCTCCTGCTGATGTTCAGGTATATCAGCATGTAGTGTCTCTACATGTCTCTATGCTTTAATGTTCAAAAGCTCTTTATTATTCTCATACTGTCTGTGCTGCAGCACCTCTTTTCACCCTCTGTCTGAAACCAGAGCCCAGTCTGCTCTGATTGGTTAGCTGTCCGGCTCTGTTGTGATTGGTCAACCGCTTAGAGATGTCCCGCCCCTTAGCCAATCACGTACAATGTGTTAAACCGCTAGCCAATAGAAGCGTGAGTGTTCTATAGTGATTTCATTATATCCAGGAAGGCAGAAAGAGGTGACGGGGCTTTTTTAATATTGTTTAGTTGAAATAAGAATGTGACAGCGGTGTGCAAAGGGAGAGGGAATTGAATACTGAGTGAATCTGCAGAGTAGCGATGACAAAGCAGAGTGTAGGGGGGAGGGGGAGGGGGAGGGGGGGGGGGGGGGGTTTGTTTTTGAGCCGTATCAGCTATCGATGACAAAGGAAGGAGAGCGGGTTGAGGGAGGGGACAGCGCTGAGCAGACGGGAGGAAGGGAGAGACAAACAGAGCCGCTTCAGAGCAGAGGGGAGACGGAAAAGAACTCGGGCGATTCATCGGAAAGTCTATTCCAACATGACGGCGACGTGAATGCATCGTGCAGCAAAAGGGTTTATGACATTTAGACGGTGTCGGAAACACACACACACACACACACACATACAGACACACACACACACACACACACACACACACCAAACACACATACTCACACACACAGACACACACACAGACACACACAGGCACTAATGTTGTACATCATGTGTGTGTTAGTGTCTGCTCACACAAACACACACACAGTTTTAGGTACAGAGTCCCATACCGCGACACTAACAGCTACACACTTTAACACCCTGCCAAACACTTGCCAAACACTTGACACACACCACACACTAACGTAAGTATAGGATGTATGGATGACATCATGACAGACGCTGATGAATGAATACTTTCACACACACACACACACTCTCTTTTCCTTCGTGAGGTTTAGTTTCTTAAGAGTCCTTGAAGTGAAAACCAACCACGTGTGACTCCTGTGTGTGTGTGTGTGTGTGTGTGTGTGTGTGTGTGGTGTGTGAAAGGTGACCTCAGAAGGCAGACTGTAATAATCTGAATCCCCCCGACCGCTAACACAGACGGTTAAAAGATGAACATCATCTTCTATTTCTTGTTCAGAAACACCAAAACACACACACACACACACACACACACACACACACACACACCACACACACACACACACACACACACACACACACACACACACACACACACACACCACACACACACACACACACACACACACACACACACACACACACACACACACACACACACACACAACACACACACACACACACACACACACACACACACACACACACACACACACACACACACACACACACACACACACACACACACACACACACACACACACACACACACACACACCACACACACACACACACAAGGAAGGGAAGGACAGAGGGACCAGAGTTTAAAAGACAACCACCGGACACATACCAACAAACAACAAAAGGCAAAGACATGGCTTCTTCTCCTCGGGTGTCACGTGACCAAAGGTCAAACCGCCCTCCGACACAAACCACTCGTTTGAAGGTGAAATCAATCGAGATAATAATCAAATCTGAGGATTCACTTTTCAGATGAAGGCTCTTTTGCGAGAATAGTAAAAACTATGTTGATGACTTGATAAAATATGACGACAGGCATTCAAGGCTTCATTGAAAACCTTAAGAGAAGCTTTTGATTGTTTGGTAAAGCCCGAGTATGAGGGTAATGCTTTTAGTCGTGCTGTATTGTCTGTGGGGGGAAACGCTACATCCTGTTTCTTTTGACAAACGTTAAGACACGTTGATCCATTTCTTCATCAGCTGTAAGTTTCTCACACTCCATCAAACAAACCGCGTTAACGAGACTCGGGTGAGCGTTCAGAAAGTTCCGTTTAATGCCTCCTTCAAACTGATCCCTGACGACGTCCCTCACTCAGACCACTAAGGACAGGACCCCCGGGGTTCACAGGTACCCATGATCCTTCAGCTGGTGTGACCTCTGACCTCTGGCTTTGACTAAAGGAGGGGAGTGGTCTGGATTCCTCATTAGAGTGGAGGAAGCCGATACTGATCTGTGGTCAGTTGTAATGGCCATGTGTTGAAAGGGTCTGATTCGTGATGAAGACAACGAGTGCCAGTTGATACGATAATGAAACCTATGTGACGCCATAGGAACGGGAAAACTATAATAGGGCATCTTTAATCTCACTTTACTGCTCACTACCCACACAACACACACACACACACACACACCACACACACACCACAACACACACACACAACACACCACACACACACACACACACACACACACAACACACACACACACACACACACACACACACACCACACACACACACACACCACACACACACACACACACACCACACACACACAACAGTTTCTCAAGCATCGTCTTAAACTTGTAAAATATACTTCCACATAATAATCTGTTGCCAACATAACAACATAGTTAGCTCAAATCAAGACCAACACCTGGCTCTCTGTGTGTGTGTGTGTGTGGTGTGTGGGTGTGTGTGTGTGTGTGTGTGTGTGTGTGTGTGTGTGTGTGTCTCTTGGTTTTTGGACAAGGCTTCCTTTATTGCACCCCTCTGGTCTCCGGGCACAGACGAGGCTCCAGGTGCAAGCTTTGGTCCACACACACACACACACAACACACACACACACACACACACACTTTCACCACAAACACACACATTCACATGCACAAAGAAAGACACACACACACACACACTTCCTTCTTGCACCCTAGTGTGTGTGAGAAGCGTCTCGATAACAACTCTTCATTGATCGGAGCATGATGCGTGTTCTTCTGAAAATGCTGCTAATTATCATCGTGATGATGAGTTTCCACACCTCAGGGGTTCTTCACAGACTGAGCCACAGCTCAATGATAAGCAGGACACACACACACACACACACACAATACAACTCAGAACTATTTTTAAACGATGAGGTCCAGAGGAGGAATTGAAACTGTTCTGGTTGGTTCCAGATGAGCGGACAAACGGCAGCTGTGCTACTTCCTGTCAAATATCGTCAACAACAGCAAGGAAACAAGACACGCCCACACGATGCAGCATGACGAGGAGCAGACGTGTCCCACGCACAAAGGTCTTTGTAGTGATTTGAGTCATCGTCACACAGCATTAGTTTGCAAAAGATGTTGCAACACAAAACTAAATGAAGGTGAGGTTCTGTCATCTGTCAGAGCCATCCGTTCTCAAAGTGCATCTGAAGGAAGCAGGAGCTTTCTTGGATCAGCAGCAAAATGTCTATCAATTATTTCCGCGTCATGATATCAGATAAAAGCTTCCAATCGAAAATACATTCAAACGACCGTGGTGTGATTTATCTGAGAGGATCTGTGCCAAACAGATTTAGTACTTAAAGGGGACCTGTCGTGCAAAATGCACTTGTGTACGTCTTTTATACATGAACATGTGTCCCCGGTGCGTCAGGGCACTCACCAAGTGTCAGAAAACACAACCCTCTCTTTTCCTCCGTACCCACATCTCTAAAAACGGATCTGATCCAGGTTTGAAATATCTCTGACGTCAGGAACGAGGAGCTCCGCCTATTTGGGCAACTCTCCACCTATCAGGAGGAGACAGCCACGGCCATTGCCGTTCGAAAGCGCTGGAGACGATGTAGTACATATGCCAGGCCTGTAGGCGGCGCTGTAGTCTGCCACAAAAGCAGCGAAGAAGACTTCTTCTGTTCATGATCTGTTTGGTATTTGAAAAAAAAACTTCGCAGACATGTTTTATAAAGGTATGCCCCTACAATATGTTTCAAATATAGCATGATAGGTCCACTTTAAGTCTGTAAGTTAAGATGTGGAGAGAGAGAGAGAGAGAGAGAGAGAGTGAGAGAGAGACCCGGAGAGAGAGAGAGAGAGAGAGAGAGAGAGAAGAGGCCGGTCACTTATAAACCTCTATTGATCGCTGGTGCAGCTGGAAAACTAGGGGAGTGCCCGCTCCTTTGCTACACTGATAAGAAACAAACACACACACACACACACACACACACACACACACACACACACACACACTTGGTGTGTGTCCCTTTTTCTGCTTCCAAAGCAAGATTCTTAATTATTCCTTTTGGGTTTTCTCTTTGTTATAAAGTGTTATATAGGTGCATGTGCATGGTCTGCAAAAGGCTCAAATCCCTGTGTTCTCTCACACCCCCCCCCCCCCCTACCTGAAAGGCCTCCATTGGACGCTTTTTGAACATTAAAGCATGGAGATCTGTCACAGTAGAGGCAAAAATTCAAATATGGAAGAAGTAAGGTCACAGACAGACACATAGTGAGATAGTGAGAGTGAGGTAGTGACAGAGAGAGAGTTAGTTGGAGAGACGGGCGGCGTTACATAGTTCCTGTAATCAGATCTCGTCGTAGTAAAAGGGTTACATTCTGGGCACACGTGCAACTTTCCATAACGTAATGTGCGATCACTCCTTTTTTTAGACTCACGGGAAGCACTGACCCTCGGTGAAATGGATATCGCTCATAACCCGGCCGACAAACCATAACATCAGGGCTTTAAAAAGCCGCGCGGAGGCAGCTGGGGAAACGCTGAGTCCCTCGAAAGATCCACTCAAAGTACAAATAAAGACAATGAATACACCTGTGGCTGCAGCACACTCACGTTGAGAGAAGCTCATGAACATTGAGCTGAAGTTTATAAAACATTAAACCAAGGACTGAAGAAAAACGTATATAATTGGAGTGTCTTGTGATCACTGTCACTCAGAAAGAATCCAACAATATAATATGGAAACAGAGAAAACAGATGGTTTTCTTCCTTAAAGAAAGTCAAACAAGTGAACAAAACTGTTTTTGTTTAAAGGACATATTGAATAAAACCGACACACGAGGACAATAGATAATAAAATCAACAGCTTTGTGGATTTCAAAGTGACAAAGACTAGAGGAGGTGCATGTTTTAAATCCCCTAAACGAAAAGTCCAAGGACGTCCAGCCACCAGACGTCCCCTCGCTCTCCTTTTATCACCACATTCCTCCGTTAGCCCCTGAGCTGGAGGATCAGCAGGGAAACACAACATCACAGCGGAGACAAAGGCAGAGGAGCTGTGAACTCGTCAGCCTCTCCTGACTCACGCACACACCGTCACGTCTGACACCACCTCCTCTTTCCAAAAAGCAGCTGGGTCAGCAGTTGGTCTGGTGCTCTCTGATTGGCCAGTCACAACACTTAATCTGCTGTAATACCTAGCTAGCCTGCTAGCATGTAAGCTACATCCTAGGGACGGTAGGTGTCAACTTTGCACACTAAGACGTTATACTAAGTCTTTAGGGTGTTTTATATTTTAAGTCGTGTGTCTGTTTTATGAATAATGTATGAGTTTTAACATGTTTCTGTAAAGCGTTCTTAAATGGGATTCGAATAAAAAAAGTAGGAATTCCGAGAAAAAAAAATTATGAAAAGTCAGAATATCTTTTTAGGAAAATAAAAAAAGTTGAGGTCAAGTCATAATTCTGAGATTAAATTCGAATTTAAAATCTCACTTAATTGGTCAGATCCCCCCCAAAAAAGAACCCACATGTGGCCCTAATCCTCTTCCATAAATGAAGCATGCCATGATAGCGTTCAAGAGTTTGAGGTTTTGTTTGCACACTCAAACTCATCTTTAAGTCAAGGGCTCTCCGTCAGGTCTGAAGCCTCTGGACTGAGCCCGGACGAAGCGGCTGAAAACACCGCAGGAATTATCTCGCTGTCGGACGCCATTACCAGCGTTGTTAATGCGATTCGGTGCTTTCGCCACCTCCAATCACAGTCCAGAGAGACACAGTCTCCTCTCTCAGAGGCTCATGAGAGATGATCTTGGCTGGCTGGGGTCGCAGAGATATGAATCAGGGAGTAGTACGCTATTAAACAAATCCTGTTAGAGAGGCCTGCTGGGAGGTTTGGGATGAAGCTATGAAGAGATAGCACAATGGATTGTAGGATAGAAGCTCATGCCCTAGAAAGTGACTCAATCCAGCAGAGAGAGGAATGTAAACAGGAATGTTGGTAAAAACAACTTTAGAGTTTGAGTGCAGTGTAGCATGCTTTGAAGATGCACTAACATGGCCTGAGTTTGGGGTTTGATTACTGTCTGAAACCAGAGCCCAGTCTGATCCGATTGGTTAGTTGTGGTTGGTCAACCACTTGGAGATGTCCTGCCTCTTAAGGCCCGGACACACCAAGCTGACACCTAAGAACTGACACAGACGGACCCGACTGTTGTGTCGCCTCTCGTCTCCTGCGTCTTAGTCACGTGTCGCACTGGAACACACCGCAAAGACTTCAGCCGACGGCCAAGAAGCACGTACGAACTGCGCATGCGTGAGTGGCAATACCTCTCCTCACCAGCAGGCGGCGGTAGTGTGTGTTCGTCATTCAAAAGAGGCAACAACCGGAAGACAGACTGCGTGATAACCGAGAAGAAGAACAGAGCGTGATAACCGAGAGAAGAAGAACAGACTGCGTGATATAAACGAACAACGAATAGCGTGTGCGTTCCATTTTCACTCTACAGCGAGAAGCTCACGGGGCTTTCCCGAACCTGAGTCGAAAGTTCAATGAGATCTCAGATTTGCCTTCTTAATCGTTTGTTTGGGTCCCTCACTTCCGTTTCGCTTCTCATGCACTGATTCGCTAGCTGAACAGCCAATCAGAGTGATGTATTTGACCGACAGCCTTTGGCCGATTGCCCACCGATTCGACATGTGGAGTCGGTAGGTTTTCAGCCCAAAAGGTGTCGGCACGGCCGCAAAGACACGACGGTGCGGGACACACCAGTAGGGCGACAGGACGTCCATCGACGGCCAAAATCGGCTTGGTGTGTCCGGGGCTTTAGACTATCATGTACAATCTGCTAGCCAATAGACGCATGAGTGTTACATAGTGATGTCATTATGTCACAGAGGTAAACAAAGGATTGTGTGGGAGAGAAACTGTGGGATTTCCGCCTTTGCCGATCATTTCCATGCACAGAAGCCTCTCTAACACAATACAGGAAAAGGACAACCCCCAAAAAACATAATCGGACCTCTTTAAGTATAATTTCAAAGCTGAACGACAGCTTCTCTTGGTTGGTATTAAAAGGAACAAGGAGAAAGATGGCGTCCTTTATAAAGGCGGCACAGAGTGTGGAGGATTGCAGAGCATCTGTTTGTATCCCCTGGCTCTCTGCCCTCTGCAGCGACCCACAGCTCCCACTCGGTGAGTCTTATCTCCTGCCGGGCTCACCACAGCCTCCACCCACTGACTCACAGAGGAGATACGCTGCCTGTTTACCTCCTGCTTATAAACAGGACTTCATTGGAGGGACGCCCAAAAACCTGATGACTCTTAAAGCATTCGAGTATTTATCTGGGAGAAAATGAAGGAAGGAATGTTATCAGATTCTGTAATAACAGCACATCTGCTGTCTGACTCAGGGACTTTGTTTAGTCATCAGCTGCTTCAACTGTTCATTTCTCAGTGTAGCTTGGGGGTTTGAATCCTCTTGCTACCCACTGTTAGCTCACAGCCTAATTTCTTTCAAAAAGAACTTCCTTCAATTTGATTAGGGCTGCTCGAATATGGCAAAAATCATAATCTCGATTATTTGGGTCAATAATTGATATCACATTATTAAAAACGATTATCCATTTACTTTGAAAACATCAATTTATTGAAGAAAAAAAAAGGTGTAGTATGTTTTTAACAGTTGATCACCCTGAACTGTAAGTCCAATTCAACTGAAAAACCAATACAACAAAATATATTTCTTTTTTTAAATAAATAATAAAAAATTTAAATCGTTTTATTTTGATTATGTTGTTTTCATAATCGTTGCAGTAGTAGTAGTAGTAGTAGTAGTATAGTAGTAGTAGTGGTAGTAGTAGCGGTAGCAGTAGCGGTAGCGTAGCGGTAGCGGTTGCGGTAGCGGTAGTAGTAGTAGTAGTGGTAGTGATAGTGGTAGTGGTAGTAGTAGCGGTTGCAGTAGTGGTAGCGGTAGCAGTAGTAGTAGTAGTAGTAGTAGGGTAGCGGTAGTAGTAGTGGTAGTGGTAGTAGTGGTAGTAGTAGTAGTAGCAGTAGTAGTAGTAGTAGTTGCGGTAGTGGTAGTGGTAGTAGTAGTAGTAGGGGTAGCGGTAGCGGTAGTAGTAGTAGTAGTGGTAGTGGTAGTAGTAGTGGTAGCGGTTGCAGTAGTGGTAGTAGTAGTTGCGGTAGTGGTAGTGGTAGTAGTAGTAGTAGTGGTAGTAGTAGCGGTAGCAGTAGTAGTGGTAGTAGTAGCGGTAGTAGTAGTAGTAGTAGTAGTAGTAGTAGTAGTAGTAGTAGCGGTAGCAGTAGCGGTAGCGGTTGCGGTTGCGGTAGCGGTAGTAGTAGTAGTAGTGGTAGTGATAGTGGTAGTGGAGTAGTAGTAGTAGTGGTAGTAGTAGCGGTAGCAGTAGTAGTGGTAGTGGTAGTGGTAGTAGTAGTAGTAGTAGTAGTAGTGGTAGTAGTAGCGGTAGCAGTAGCGGTAGCGGTAGTAGTAGTAGTAGTAGTGGTAGTGATAGTGGTAGTGGTAGTAGTAGTGGTAGCGGTAGCGGTTGCAGTAGTAGTTGCGGTAGTGGTAGTGGTAGTAGTAGTAGTAGTAGTAGGGGTAGCGGTAGCGGTAGTAGTAGTAGTAGTGGTAGTGGTAGCGGTAGCGGTTGCAGTAGTGGTAGCGGTAGCAGTAGTAGTAGTAGTAGTTGCGGTAGTGGTAGTGGTAGTAGTAGTAGTAGGGGTAGTGGTAGTAGTAGTAGTAGGGGTAGCGGTAGTAGTAGTAGTAGTAGTAGGGTAGCGGTAGCGGTTGCAGTAGTAGTAGTAGTAGTAGTAGTTGCGGTAGTGGTAGTAGTAGTGGTAGTAGTAGTTGCGGTAGTGGTAGTAGTAGTGGTAGTAGTAGTAGTAGTAGTAGCGTAGTAGTAGTAGTGGTAGCGGTAGCGGTAGTCGTAGTAGTAGTAGTTTGTAGCAGTAGTAGTAGTAGCAGTAGTAGCAGTAGTCGTAGTAGCAGTAGCAGTAGCAGTAGTAGCAGTAGTAGTAGCAGTAGTAGTAGTTGCGGTAGTATAGTAGTAGCAGTAGCAGTAGAGTGTAGTAGCAGTAGCAGTAGTAGTAGTAGTAGTAGTGGTAGCGGTAGCGGTTGCGGTAGTAGTAGTAGTAGTAGTAGTAGTAGTAGTAGCAGTAGTAGTAGTAGTAGTAGTAGTAGTGGTAGCGGTAGGTGGTAGCAGTAGCAGTAGTAGTAGTAGTAGTAGTTTAGTAGTAGTAGCAGTACGTAGTAGTAGCCGTAGTAGTAGTAGTAGTAGTAGTAGTAGTAGTTGTAGTAGTATTAGTAGCATCTTTATTTAGCCAGGAAAAATCGATTAAGAACAAATTCTTATTTTCAATGATGCCCTGAGGAGACAAAAGGCTTCCTGAGGGGATGGGGGTTGGAGGAAGGAAATAAAAAGACAGACTCCGGGCACGACAGAACCCAGGAGACAACACAATGACGCAGAACATTGCAAGACAAAATCGTAATTGCGATTCAAATACGATTAATTGAGCAGCCCTAAATGTGATCTGTGTAAAACTTAGCAATAAAATTAGAGGGAAAGAAGTGAGTCGGAGCATTGTTGGAGCTGGTTAATCTAATCCATGGAGGGGGGGGCACAAGCTGCTTACACTCAGCCCGTAAACCAATGCAGAGCTTAATTAAAGCGCTAAATGACGTGTTTTAGCCTCACTGCTCTCTCAACTGAGTGGGGAGCGCTAACGGCTAAGCTACCACCCAATGCTTCACTTATTAGAGACTGTAGTCAGATGAAATGATACCGTTATCCTCCTAATCACGGAAGATGCTCCTCTTAGGGATTACAATATGCACTGATAACGTCTGCTAATGAGGAGGACATTAGGAAACCCGTGAGCCGGAGAGAAAAGCTGCCGAGCTCAGTCAGAAGTCTGAGTGCTGGAGGGAGCTATGCTCAGGTTCAAGGAAATTAGGTGACTTAAGAACCACCATGACGTCACAGAGACTCTACAAGAATACAACTAAAATAATAAAAAGGGATCAAATACAAATTAATATTCAGATTAAAATGAATAGAATTATAATAAAATACAAATATTAAAAAGGAATAAAATCAGAATTCAATACAATTCAGTTAAAAGTCAAATAAAAGGGTGGGTCTTGACGTACGTGTGTGTGTGTGTGTGTGTGTGTGTGTGTGTGTGTGTGTGTGTGCGTGCGTCCATGCTTGCCAGCTTGTGTAAAGTTGACTCAGAGGCTGTGTGTGTAATTGTAGCCAGTGTGTGTCTACATGATAGATAGAAATGTCCCGTTAGTCTCATAAAACGACATCTCGGACGTCGGTGGTGGTGGGGTGAGTGTCGGTCAGCCATGTCACACACGGCTCTTTTTGATGACGCGCCTGTGCTCTGGAGATCAGCTGCTCGTCCCCGTTTGTCTGTGCTGTGTTAAAGCGGCCGGTGGCCTACTTTCTGCGGCCAATGCAAGATGGCCACTGCTACAGAATCAGCTCTGCTCTCCAGGCAGACACGTCACACACACACACACACACACACACACACACATACACACACACACCATGTATACATCACTTCAGGGGACATTACATTGACTTACATGCATTTCCTGGAGACTTATCCTAACCTTAACCATAACCAACACATGCCTAACCCTAATCCTAAGCAGATTTAGGTCCCCACAAGTATAGTAATGCTAGGCCACACACACACACCACACACACACACACACACACACACACACACACACACACACACACACACACACACTACACACACACACACACACACACACACACACACACACACACACACACACACACACACACACACACACACACACACACACACACACACACACACACACACACACCACACACACACACACACACACACACACACACACACACACACACACACACACGGCGATGAATATGCAAATAATTAATACCAGAATGATTTTGGATCAATTACTTAATTTGCAGACACATTTACAGCCAGGAGTCCTGCTTAAATGTAAAACTACTGATCTAAGATTTAAGTAATGATATTTCATAAAGTCACCGGCCGAAGTTCAAAACAATTATCTGTTAAAAAAATCCTAAATGTAAAGAAGGTAATCTATTGGATGAAATTGCTACGTTATTTTTAAATAAGTAAACGTTGAATGCTTTGCCTTGACTGCCAATTTCTTGGAAATCTTTCTCAAATAATAATTGCTCAATAGATCAGCAGACGATACATGTCTTAGTGAATACAGAAACAAACCTTTTTAAGTTTCTCAAATGTGAATTTTTCCGCATTTAACATCACATTGTAGGTGCTTAAATTATATAAAGAAAAAGAAGTGTCACTAGTCTTTTAAAAAGTGCTATTACACAGTGAATGATATATTGAACGGATTAGGGAGGATCAATCAAAATGAACAGGCTGTCAAAGCATGGAACAAATAATATATTGTATTGATGAAAATCCAATGGCAATAAAGTTGTGTGTGTGTGTGTGTGTGTGTGTGTGTGTGTGTGTGTGTGTGTGTGTGTGTGTGTGTGTGTGTGTGTGTGTGTGTGTGTGTGTGTGTGGTGTGTGTGGCAGGGAATTGACATGTTCAGCCCCTCTAGCACTGATCACTGCATCTCCGTGGAAACAGAGCAAACTGTCACTCTGGAGAGCTCCCGATGTGATTTAGGCAGAGGTCATAAAGTGAATCGATGATGTCTTCTGGATCCAAATCACTCAAACATGGGAACAGGTAAAAAAAAACCAACACATTCACATTGAGAATATGGGAGAATACTCAGATATATTACGTAAAGAGAACCTCATATTATATTTAGTGTCTGCAGCACCTCTTTTCACCCTCTGTCTGAAACCAGAGCCCAGTCTGCTCTGATTGGTTAACAGCTTAGAGAGGTCCCTCCCCTTAGGGCACGAAACATCACCAGAGACTCTTCCCACCCCAACCATACACTGTTTACCCCCTACGTGGCGCCCGCTCTGCGACACGCTGCCGCAGCCTCCCGGAGGACCAGCAGGACTACGCACAGCTTCTTCCCTCCGGCAGTCAGACTGTCCCACACTGCCTCGTTGTTGTCGTGTGCTGTGCTGAAGCGCAATTATCCTTGTACATTACTGTTTTATATACAGTACTGTATTTATTATTATTATCTGTGTATTTATTCTTATTTATACATTTCCCATCTATTTACCTTTATATCATTTATTTTGTACATGCTTCTGATAATTGTGAAACTGACTTGATTTCGTTACACTGTGCTTGCATTTTGTGATGACAATAAAGTAATCTAATCTTAGCCTATCACGTACTAATGTGTTGGAGGGCCAGCCAATAGAAACGTGAGTGTAAGGTAGTGATGTCATAATGTTCAGTAACTTTCTGCTGACCTCAGTTGGTACTGTGTTGTATTCTTTCTGCTGTGTTTGGAATAAATGGTCCAATAAACGTAAGAAGTGAAGCGGACTTGTTTGTGTTTTCTTCCCGTATTTACAGCAGAGATTTGATTCAGAAAGAAACGAGATAATGTCTCGCTTGCCTAGCTTCCCTAATGGGATCTACTTCCTGTTTACATAAAGTCAGAGAAGGACATAACACATGGAGGAAACACGCAGGGACAGTTTGAAAAATGTGTTTTCTGGTTTGACTGAAGAAGCTTAAAGATGTGTTTAATTCAAGAAAGGTTTTTTTTTGTTAACTAAAGTTCACAAACCACATCAGGGCGAACATGCAGGAGATAGTCGTATAGTTTCCTTAATTATTCCACCTCTTACTAGCAGTTTAAAAACATAAATCCGTAGCACTAACAGTTTCTCTGGTGCAATGTTCATGATATCAATCGACTTCCCGTCCGGACTGCATGACCGCAGACCTTAAAGCTCGCACTGAGCGGTCTTAAAGAAACGCTTGTGGACATTTCATGATATGTTCAGACCCAGGATTCAAACGGAGAGCAACGAAAGACACAGGAAAGACACGAAGCTTCCTCTACAGTGGGATATATTTATCTCAGACTGAGCAGAAAAAGCTCGGCCCAGTTCCAAACCCAACCCCAGCTGCCTTCATGATTCGACCCTTTGATAGATGGAGCACAGGTCCTGCAGTGTTCAGAGCGCTGGAAGAGATGTCGGATAGGAAGCCTCCTGAGCGGAAGGAAGACCAGAAGAAGGGAGGAGATGTTCAAGCGGAGCAAAACTGTGCCAAGCTTTTCCAGATAAAGCTCAAGGGGAGTGATCAGTCTTCTCCTCTTCCTCCCGCGCCCTCATTATAAGAAAGTCGGCCTCTCAGGCTGCTTCCTAGTCAGAAATAAACTGTTTCATAACCACTATTCCTTAAAGGGGCCCTATGCGGACGTTCAGGTACATTATCCATTCTCCTACTGCCTGTGCTGCAGCACCTCTTTTCACCCTCCGTCTGAAACCAGAGCCAAGTCTGCTCTGATTGGTTAGCTGGTGATAACACACTACAGGAAAGGAAAACCAAAACCAGCACAATAGGGCGTCTTTAACATCAAGTTTAAAACACATTCGCACGTCACGGCATAAGTGTTAAAATGTTTAATAAGCACCGTAACTTAAACATGAGTTCTGTTTGTCGGTTGTTTTTTGTGAATGTTGCGTCACGTTAAATGTTGCAAGGTATTGTGGGACAGAACGATTGATAGGATAGCAGTGTTTCCTAAGCTAAAGCAGATAAAGGAAGCATGGAAGCTCCTTATCGTGGCTTCATTTCCCTCGGTTAGAAACACTTCCTCGGCCAAACTGACATTTCCACTTCAAACCTGCTGAAACTGTTTGTCTCGCTCCAGACAGGAAGTGGTCACCAGATACGGAGGAAGTCGCCGAGTCAGTGGTTTTGGGAATGCCATGTTTGGATGTTTTATACAATCTAATAAGTGGCATCTCCTCGCAGCCCAGGATGCTAACTCCACCCTCCTTCACAGACATGAAGGCAGGGTGATACCCAAAACCACCGGAACTTTCTACGCTGGCATTTTTACCACCTCTTCAAAAAGGCCTGCGGGGTAATAAGGGGGTGTTTGTGGGGGGGAAGGGTGGTGTCTCTCTGGTAAATACAGGGCCAGGCGATGTCGAGGAGTGAGGTCTGAATTTACAGAGCTCCGTAATAAAAGAGAGCGGCTCTTCTTCCAGCGCGGGGAGGGTGAGGCGCACTTCATTAGGACGAGATGTTTTACCCGCCCGTGGAAACACAGCTGAAAAAAGAAACCGCGGGCGGGAAGGGGGGGGGGGGGCATTTAGACCGGGGATTGGATAACACTGCGTCTCTGTTGTGTGTGAGCTTGTCCGTCGGTCTATTCAGAACTGTTCAGTCATAGAAGTGATGGAAACGGAGACGAAGACAGAGATACAGAAATACACAAAAGGGCTCACAGAAACACGTCAAAAGGACGACTGATGACAACAAGGACAACATAACATAACTCCCTGCAGGTATCCAAGCAGTTGACGCTGAAGCACTTCAGAGATAAGCCACCCAGCATGTGTGCATGGAACTGCGCCTCCCTACCTCAAGGACCTCCTCACCCCCCATACCTCCTTGCGGACCACCCGCTCCAGCAACTTCCTCAAACCCCCCAGGACTAAGCTCCGTGCTACGGGGGACCGGGCCGTCTGCTCGGCTGCCCCCAGTCTGTGGAGCGCTCTCCCCGACCAAACGAGGACACCACAGACCGTGGAGGCTTTTACAAAAGGCCTCAAACCCATCTCTTCAAAGGAGCCTTTGCCTAGACATTTTTATTACCCTTTTATTTTATTGCTTTTTATTAATTATACCGTGTTGTGTAATGTTTATTTATACTGTTCGTGCTCACTACTTGTAGCACTTCGGGATTTGAAATCAAATATGAAGTGCTTTATAAATGGAACGCATTATTATTATTATTATTATTATTATTATTATTATTAAGCTTCGTGTGCAAAACCCTCACTTGAGCTGCAATGACAGATGTATTAAGTTTAGGGATGCCAGCGATTATTCGATTATTCGCTACAGTCTCCATAATCGAATATTATTTTTAAAAATCGATTTTATTTTTTTTTTTTTTTTTTTCCGGTCGAATAATCGATTATTATTCGCCAGGGCTGCCGAATAATCGATTTTGATCATGGTCAGTTTCTGGCAACCCTAATTAAGTTTGGCTTTTTTATTCAAATTCACAAGAAAAATGAAATACTTAGACGATATAGACTTGAGTGGATTCAATCAGTGCGAATGGGTGTGAATGTAATCTGCTAGAAGTCGATCAATCAAGTAAATCAGCCGACAATTGTGACTTAAAGTGCTTTTGGGTCTGGCTAAGGTATACATCTTAAAGAGTCCCGATTATGCTTTTTAGGGGTTTTCATTTTCTTAAACATGGAGACATGTCACAGTAGAAGCAAATAATACAATTATGAACCTGGAAATAAGCGTAATATGTCCTGTCTTCAGGGTCATATGTGTAATAATGTTTACTCATTCTTTGATCCAATAGTTCCTGATGAAAATCATAATTCGCCATTCGTTCTTGTGTCTAGAATTCATTCAATTAGTGAGAACATGGCCATTTTAAAAGCTTAAAGACGTTTGGTATAACCAACTAAGCTGTAAAGCTGGTGAAATAGAATATACATAAATAGCCAATTGAGTTCAACAACAACTGAAGCATCCAGATGACACGGAACCACGGAAACGTGGTGTCAAAGTTGCCGTCACTTTGAGGCTACACAGTTTGCAGAACCGGCCTTCTGTTATGATGAGCCAAAGCTTGTTGGATTTACTTTTAAATGTAGAAGACAGTGCTGACTCTGTTGGAGCTAACCCTAACACAAAGAGGGGTTTCTGCCCTCGTGACAGCCATTAAGACGGGTCGCAATAAAGATGCCCAGAGGTCAGAGGAATAATGCTGCTGTTTCTCTCTTCGAAATGCACCAAGAAAACTGATTCAAATCAAAAACATTTAACCAACTTTACTGCCGCCATTGAATAGTCACAGGGACTTGATCGTAGGGCTGCTCGATTATGGCAAAAATCATAATCTCGATTATTTGGGTCAATGATTGATATCACGATTATTAAAAACGATTTTACTTTGAAAACATGTGAACAGTATGTTTTTAACAGTTGATTACCCTGAGCTTTAAGTATAACTCAACTGAAGAACCAATTAAAAAAATACAAAAAAATAAATAATAATAATAAAAAGATAATCGTTTTATCTCGATTACGTTGTCTTCGTAATCGTTGCAAGCCAAAATCGTAATTGCGATTAAAATACGATTAAAGGTGGGGTTTGAGAAACCGGCTCGAGATCGCTATAATTTGAAAATACACAACCGGAGAAAATCTGCCACTTCCTCACAGAGCCCCTCCTCCAACACACACGAACGCACACATGACCAATGAGGGCAGGAGATAAGTTTGTGCCCCGATGGAAGGCTGACAGGCAGGTAGGCCATCCAATCCGTTTAGCCGGCCCGGATAAACGGATTGGATGTACTTTTTACAGTATTACGGCTTCTACAGATGAAATTTTGTTATGGATTTGTTGTCAAAGCACTTCAGATATTCATTGCTATCGGGATGTTAAGAGCATTCCATGGAATATAACAAAAGTGTATCTCGAGCCGGTTTCTGAAACGTACCTACCCCACCTTTAATTGAGCAGCCCTACTTGATCTTATTATTCTTTTTGGGGGGGATTTCTGTCGTGAAAAGTCCTTTGAGGGAATTAAAAACAAAGATGTAAGACCCCACATTGAAAAGCCACAGTGAAAAGCATTCCGACCTACACTAAGGCACGGCCCAGAGTTCAGTCTGTTGGCTTGCTTTAATGCACCGGAGAGCGGCCGCGCACAGAGCTGTGGGATTAGGAGGCGTAAGGAGGAGTAATTCAGTAAAAGCCTAAAGTCAACAGTAAGTGCACAGACGCTGGTTCACTGCTGGGTGAAGCTCAGATCAGCTGCTAGCTGCTGGGTGAAGCACGAACACGGCTAACACCAGACTGCTGGATCTGAGTACGAGGGAATTTTGTTAAAATGCTCGGGTTAGAATATAGTGAAAAATACCAAAACCAAAATAGAAATAATCTCCTTTCAGACAGAGGTGCTGCAGCACAGGCAGTATGAGACAAATAAACAGCTTTTTGAACATTAAAGCATGGAGACATGTCCCAGGAGAGACACCTGGACATGAGGAGAATACTTCCTCATTCTTCAGTCCTGCGTCTATTCACTTTAGTGTTTTTAGTAACCCAAAGTTATGTGTTTATGAACTGGAGAGGAAGTCGGTATTGTTTCCATTTGTGAAGAACTTTGAGTCACCTTGTGTGCTCTTTAAATAAAGCGTCCTTGATTACTTAATAGATCGGCCGATAGATAAACATGAAAGTATACTTCTTCTGTTGTGAACGTCTCTTCTCCTAATCCCATAATAATGTAAGCGGATTCATTGCATTGTCCAAAGCGGGCGAAACATTTGGAAATGAGGGGAAAGTCTGGTTGAAGTGATTCCAGATTCAAAGGTGTATATATATATTCTGAAATGATGCTCTACAGAATCTGTTAAACCCGATGAAAACAAGTTCCCAACATGTTGATTCATCACTGAAACATTCCCACTAGGTGTTTTCCAGGCCGTTCTGTATCCTTTGTTTTTCAGGTGCTTACGAGGTGGCTAATATTAGTGCAGCGCCGGCTGACCTCAACTCCACCCGACCCTTTGCCTTCGGTCTGCATCAACACGCTGCAGCAGGATTAAATGCTTAAGCTCCGTTTGAATTGCCACATTTTTGAGCAACAGCTTCGCTAATCAGACTATTTGACTTGTTGTCTTCTCACAATGGACCTTCTCCCTTAAAGACACGAAGCCATGCATGTTGTGATGCAGCAGCCCCCCCTCCCCCTCAACACACTGACCCACAATTCAGCTCTGCCGCTGAACGCTATAAATAGACGGCGAGTTAACCTAAAGCGAGGGAGAGAAAATTAAAGGGCAGGGATTTAAAGAGAGACGAGGGCAGGGACAAATATGAGGTCTTCAAGATAATACTGACGGTCATGTATCCTAACTCGTCTCAGATAGTGTCCCTAAGTTGAAGTGCTTGCAGTGTTAAGAAGACCTGCGAGTAATCATCAGCCACAGGAAGTCACATCCATCGGTCCTCCAGACACATGAGTTACAGAGCAGCTTATTCTTTGGCCTCTGCTTCACGAGACGCGTGACTGCAGGCAGACCTGAGTTATGGGGGAGTTCGTCTGGACAAAGATCAGGGGACGTCCTCTCCCTCGACAGTGAAACGTGGTCAGACGGTGAGATAAAAGAACGGTGCGTCCATACAAGGTGAATCCTTCATAACACTAAAGACGGAGATACCATTATATATTTTATTGACAAAAAAGGTGTTTGGACAAATTGAGAACTTTGCCTGAAGAAAAGTATATTTTTTTACACGGCTTAGTTGAATACTCTATTCTGATTGGTCAGTTTCGGACATTCTAGAGGTTGTTCATTTGCGATTACAGACCGTTTGCTAAGGAAAAAAGACCGTTGCCAAGGAGAAAAGACCGTTGCTAAGGCGAAAAAGGACCGTTGCTAAGGAGAAAAGACTGTTGCTAAGGAGAAAAGTTACCGTTGCTAAGGAGAAAAGACGTTGCTAGAGGAGGAAAAGACCGTTGCCAAGGAGGACTAGGGGACTGTGTGCAGTCATATCAAATCCGCAGAAGGAAGTCCGGTCAGTTTAAACGTCAAATGTGACTACACAACATTAGCTTTCTCTGTCAGAAAACACCATCGAATACTTTTTGAATATTCATTTTTATATTTGTGAAGAGCAACAACACTTTGGGTTCATGATAAACTGTCCCCAGTAAAGAAAAGAGAAAGAGAGAAGGGACGAAGTAAAGAGACAGAGCGCTGTCAGAGAAATCACCAGATGAGACGGACAGGAGTCAACCTCACAAGACGGTATCTGATCTGATAAGTCATGCTAAGCTACGTGTCCCATTGAACATCACCAACTGCACCTCAACACACCGTCAACAACCGAGTCCTCTGCCTGCAGGAGAACATTCTTCACGCTTCCGTTCAAACCAACTACAAAACTGAAATGTCACTCGTGTGTAAAAGAGGATTGCAGATGTAGGAGCTGCGATGTGAACACAACACGAGACGAAGAAAATATGTCGAACCCTCCATTCTGCTCCGACTGATAATCCATCTGACAACACAAACATTCCTCTCTGGAGAAAACCTCCTATGAGTTATTCAGCCAGCAAGAGGAGAGCCGGGAGTACAGGAGAGATGGAGAGGAAATATATCCGTTATCTAATCTGAGAAATATAAAAGTAATGTATCCTGATTACTCTCCGTTACTTTTGGATTTCAATATCAACTGCAAGGCGATAAAATACAAGACAACCGTAGAAAAGAAGATCCAAGATATGTAGGATCAAAAATGGTTTTATTGATAGTAAGACCCGCCTTTCACGAAGCAGCCGATTCACCGAGAGAGACTCGCACGTAAAGTATTATCCTCCAGAACAGAAACAGCTGACGGAGAAGAGACAACATCTGATCCTTCACACACACACTATATGCTAGGTTTTTAATAACATTGTAATCCTGCTAATTTCTACAACGGTAATCTGATTACGTCTCTTCTTTGATGTCACTGACAAGAAACTAGGTCCTCCAGTCTGCAGCCGTCATGTCAACACACACTCTCCCAGCTGGAGGCCCTTCATGCAGACAGACACACACACTCATCCGTCTGAGTCATCGGTCATTAGGGACGCGACGACAAAATGTCTCATTCGTCCAAAAGGAAATCGCAAGGATATCAAATACCCTTCACATGTGTTTTAGCTTTCCAGAAGAAACAGCTTCATTCAAGGGTTGACTTTTTGATTTTGTATCGTCTCTTTATCTTTAGTACAACCCAGTGATTCTGACACATGATATCAGACCAAGAGGGCGATTTTATAAGTGATTAATCATCAGATTGAAAGCGCACAACATGTCACAACACAGGAAAAATGTCAATTTCTTGAAGTGCAGCGTAGCTTAAATTTTTTTATTTCTTGTTTTATCCAAGCTACAACAAATACCAAAGACCTGCTTTAATGGATCAGACCTGAGGCTGACACTCTAAAGATGAAACCTGGTGCTACCACACAACAAAGAACACAAACACACACACACACACACACACACACACACACCTCAAGGGTCATCAATAAAAACCTATGGACCCAAGAGAGACAGAAGACAGCAGCAGAGCCTCACTCTGCCATTAGCACCTCGCGGAGAGCGCTAACCCATTCCTCTCCGAGCCTCGGACAAACATAAACAAGTTACTATGGGGAGCAGGGGTGGTCACATGGTTACAGAGGAAGAGGAGGAGAGGAGGAAGAGGAGAAGGAGGAGGGGTGATGGCGGTTAGACGGGAGAAGATAGTCGGAGAAAGAGACAATTACAGAGTGATGTCACTGCAGAGGAATGCAATGATAAAAAAACGAAGCCCGTTGTCTTGACTGAGAGGTACAGTGTGGCGTGTGTGTGTGTGTGTGTGTGTGTGTGTGTGTGTGTGTGTGTGCGCGTGCGTAAGTGCGTGTGCGCGTGCATGCGTAAGTGCGTGCGTGTGTTTACAAGCAGTTAAAGTCTGGCACTTATCAACAATGTAAAAAGACAAAAATAAAGACGTGGATCATTCCTAGTCATAAAACTCTTGGCACACACACTCACACACTCACACACTATTTTCCTTGTAGGTCACGTCAAGTTTGTTTACAGAGCCAGGAATTACAAGTTTGCCAATAGGTGCTTTCCACACCAAGTACTTTTGCCGTACGCATGAACTAAGTAACAGATCGCGTTCACACCGGAATAAGTCCCTCCGGAGTTGGGGAAGGCTTCAGTAGAAGCTGCTGGGACTCCAAGCGGCTTCTACTGAAGCCTTCCGAGTAAATCTCCAGAACGCCGACACCTCCTCATCTCCCACCGCTCCCATGTTTTCTTTTGTGTTGCCATAAGTTAGTCTCTCTGCGTTTCTGCGCTGGGCTAATGCTAATGCTAATAATGCTAATGCTAATGCAAGGATAATAAAATGGCGGCTTCAACAAAACGTTTTGGGATGTTTTACGGGGCGTGGTTTGCAATCGCCCAGCCAATCAGACATAGGAACCTTTTCCTCCCAGAAAAGAACCTGCTCTCTAGCAGGGACGGAAAAGGGGTGTGAAAAGGTTCTCATTAACTAATTTTAGTTCCGGATTTTTTGGTGTGAACCAAGCGGCAAACTCTGGGAAGAGCCGGGAAGCCAATACGGAAAGTGCCACACACTGCAGTTCATACATGGGCCGCTTAGGGACTGGCTGCAGAAAGGAGCAATTTCCATAGACCCCCATGTTAAAAGCCCAACTTTACAGCAGAAAAAAAACATGTTTCTACCCATGGATGCAATAAATATTATTATCAATATAGTTAGATTCCACCTTCATGATTATGAATCTGTGAGTGAATTGTTTTCTAACACGACCCTTTTATTTATATTAGGTCTTAACGTTTTTGCATAAATTAGGGCGTGGTCACGTTGATGGACACGGACATGCCTCACTGTCAGCTAACAGCAAACTTGTCCACTCTGCTAGGCTACAACCATAGAGGCTACCACGTTAGTTAGTTGTTAGTTACTGTACTGACCCTTTAGCTTTAGCCGTGTTCGTGGTGATATACCAGACAATTAAGATGTCGTGCTGTGCGCTTGAATGTACTAACCAAGAAGTCTAAAATGATAATATTATACATGTTAACCCCGTTCGCAGGTGTTTGTGTGCTTGGTAGCTTAGCTTGTACTTATTAGCCAGCTAAGGACGTAACCCTTTATGCATACATATACAGTTTAGTTTATGATTCAGCCTTGGGTAAGACTTGTATAGTCTATGGCTATGACACCCATAATGCTAAACGGGGGCAAATGTTAATAGAGGAACCAAATTATCCCAGTGGTGGCCGCCGGAGCTAACGGAGCCGCAGGGGGCTAGCTCCAGCCGGCGTCCCGGAGCTAGCCCCCTGCGACTCCGTTAGGTTCCGGGTGGTGGAGTCCGCCTTGTCTCACGTGTGAATGACAAGCATTAAGAATAACAAAATATAGCTAATTCTCTTTGCAGATTGTCTCATTTGATTATGAAGGTAATGTTTATATAGGGGAACTACACTGTTAGCAGTAACTTGGTATGCATGTATTTCATGTTAGCTTAGCTTCTTAGCCTGAGCTAGCTCTGTTTACTTCCAGTTCGGAGGCAGCAGGTCCCGCCTCTTTGCCCTTATTTGGAGTAGGCGGGATTAGACTCTGACGTCACTGTTGAGCCGTTAGTGGCCGACTCCGCCTACTAAGGGCTTCACGGCAACTCTGCAGAACCCTATGGGTGACGTCACGGACCTACGTCCATTAATATACAGTCTATGGTGTGAACGCACATTTTCTGAACTATATCGGAACTATACTGGGAAAAGTAAAGCACCTACTGAGGGCTCTACAAAGCCTCTGTCCTCGTTTCCCCTGACCCTAGATCAACATCAACAGTTAGATATTCAAAACCGTTTTTTGAACTAAAAAAAGTAATCATAATTGTTACAGATTGTAACAAAAAGCTCTCACACGGTCAGCGGGTTGAGTGATTAGTTATATATATGTTGTGAATTTGAAGAAGCTTCGAACACAAGCCAGCATCATCAAACATAGTGACAATGTAAAAGGAGACTTGCAGAGTTATATGAAGATATCAAAGAGGCCGTATGATGCTTTTGGGGTTTTCCCTCTCCTGAAATGTTAGATAGGTTTCTGTGCCTGAACTCCTCAATTGGACTCCTTTGAGTACTTAGTGACATCACTATGTAGCACTCAATTGTGAACCGTAAATTGAGCCTAATGAGTCCTCTTTAAGTGGTATTTAGGGGTGGGAGATCAGAACCGTTACAACATCTCTACAAAATACTTCATAGACGACATGGTGAGAGCGCTGTAGAGATTTACAGTTGGTGCTTTCTCAAACCTTTTGGTAACTCCTCATCAGTTATGGGGATTGGGTGACTGTGTGGGTACGTGGGTAAGAAACAGAACAGCCCAAGGCTCTCTTCTGGAAAAAGAAGTTTGCAAAGCCTTTAATCAGATGTTTCAGGGTGAAGCTGGGAAAACATAACAATGATTTCAGATGTTAAAATAGAGCCGGGTTAACATCCCACACACAGGACAATCAGCGTCTCCAGGGTGTAACCGGCGGCGGCTCCACGGTAATTCAATGTTTGTGTGTTTTTGAAAGTAAACTTAGATTTCAAATCATGTTCACATAGTTGGAAACATAAACTAAGCAAACATGAAGAATGATGCAACGTGGGGTTCTCTTTAGTTTTCTTGCTAAAAGTATGAACATTGAATATACTGTAACATGTTCTATTACGATATATTCTTTTCTTAGCTTATCACTAACTCTCAGAGCTCTTTTTTGGGTTCAACCTGCCAATGCATGCAACACATATGGACATTAAAGCACCTTTGTGACCGGTCTTACTCCCAATATACATTTCAGATAACAGAGAGAACAAAGCTATTTCCAGAGGAGAAAACCTTTTAGAGCACAAGTCATAGCTGCAAAGGATCCTATGTGTCCGACACAGAGACTCCTAGCTGGGAGTTACCAATCCATCAAAACCAATCTAGGAGGGTCAAAGTTATTTCCAAAGGGCAGCGAGCAAAATGAACTAGAAAACACACACACACACACACACACACACACACACACACACACACACACACACATGTCTTCATCTATGTCTCTTTAGCTCTCAAACTCAAGTTCAAATATGCCGTGTATTGCTATAGCTACTTCTGCAATATGTATCGGGTAAAGTCTGAAAAACATAAGCTTCAAATCATAACGGAAAAATAATTCAAAGATGTCCAATACTTTGAATTAAAAACACTTGGGAAAAGCAAGACATGTCAAAGTCACACAATGCCCTCTAAAAATGGAACAAACATGGCAATAGAACATAAATAATATTAATAGATTGCAATCTTGACATTTTGTTGGAGAAGCACCAACAAACCACCTGCTGCCCATCGCCTGCAGTCAGAGAGCAGGTTCACACAGGTGGAGCCGTGAGCGTGGAGCAGACATGTCCAGGCGTGTTCTCTCTCTCTGTGTGTGTGTGTGTGTGTGTGTGTGTGTGTGTGTGTGTGTGTGTGTGTGGTGTGTGTGTGTGTGTGTGTGTGTGTGTGTGTGTTGTGTGTGTGTGTGTGTGTGTGTGTGTGTGTGTGTGTGTGTGGTGTGTGTGTGGTGTGTGTGTGTGTGTGTGTGTGTGTGTGTGGTGTGTGTGTGTGGTGTGTGTGTGTGCGTGTGTGTGTGTGTGTGTGTGTGTGAGAGATGGAGGAGAGTTAGTTCTGGATCATGAGTCTCCAAGTGGCTGGAGCCGGCTCTCTCTGCAGTTCGCTGCGCAGCGGAGCAGCAGGTGGTGGACGGATAAAACCGTTTCCACGTACACATATCAGCATTTAGTGCCTCTACTGTGAAATGTTTCCATGCTTTAATGTTCAGAAAGCTCTTAAATGTCCTCTTTAAATATGACCTTTGTGGGATATGCTGGAGCTCCTCCAACAATGCAACATCTATCAAATCAAACAAAAGTAACAAAGTAATGCTCGTTAACGCCTTGTTCGACGGTTGAATCAACCCATGACAATTTACATATCATCTCTGCCGAGTCAGACACTGTAGCTCCTTCTGCGATATCCCCGCCTCTTTTTATTTTTTACAGCAAGTGTTAGACCGTTAAACACGGTTACCGTTAACACTTAACAAGCTTTCCTCCAAGGCGACCCTGTGAGGGGGATGGTTAGAGGAGGGTGGAGGTGAAACAGCAGAAGGAGGGCATCAGTGCCAGACCTCACGGTGACCCGAGGACCAGCTGCTGACTGTACTGGAGGAAACACACATCCAAACACCAACAACACCAACAACAACAACAACGGAGAGCACGCTGCATCATCAACACACTGCGCCTGCCATGATCACATATACACACGTAACCGGTGTTGATTAGCGGCGTCTGTGTTGTGTTTTGTTAAAAGGATGAGACCCGAGCCAGCATACCGCTGAGCCGATCTCCGTGTTTTCACTGACTGGAAACAGATGTATAACGAATCACTAGTTATTTTATGTAGGCTATATGCAGGAGTCCTGAATCCTGAAGTCAGACCTCTTAAGACCTTTTTTAAGACCCTTTCCATACATTTTAAGACCTCATCGCCACTTTGAGTTCTAACCGGTTACCTTGGCGACACACTTTACCTCACATTGACTACTCATCGCCACTTTGAGTTCTAACCGGTTACCTTGGCGACACACTTTACCTCACATTGACTACTCATCGCCACTTTGAGTTCTAACCGGTTACCTTGGCGACACACTTTACCTCACATTGACTATATACAGTATTGATTGTCCTTCCTCCTTATCTTCCAACCATTTGGACGCAGACTTGCATTTCCCCATAACGATGTTGCTTAGCAACCGGCGTAAACAGGCCTTCGCGCTATCAAGCAGTGAGCGTGCGACGTCCTGTTCAGATGACGTCACACCCAACGGGATGCCATCAATAAACTCCACAGAATCACACTCCAACCTACGCCATGACTACATTCAGGCAGACGGTAGAACACAACCTCTCTGGACCATTTAGATACTTATAGAAAACAAGATACAAAATGTAAGACCTTGGAAAATGCTGTTTAATATTTTTAATAGCCTTCATTTCCACTAAATTGATTGATCAACTTTTAATACTTTTTAAGACCCCGCGGACCCCCTGATTTTAGTTATCCCTCACACCGACTCCTCTCACGTGGAACACATTCACAAAAAGGGAAGAGGAAAACGTGAGGGACACAATATGAAGGGGGGGGGGGGGGGGGGGGAGAAGTCCGCACACAAATAATCTTCTGTGTACAGCGACTGCATGCTGGGGGGTTCCGCCCACTGATTTCAGACCCAGTCGGGTATTTAACGTTTAATAAATGAAGAACACAGAATTATTAAATAGAAAACACAGAATTTGTGTGAATATAAAAGATTTACAAAGAATATTTCACACTAAACACGACTGTATATCAACAACTGTTACACATACACTCCTGAACTTTTGAAAGAACATCCAAGACATTCATCTGTTTGGATATTATTATTAGATACATAATTTGTAATTGCAAAGACTTGTATATCGACTCTTGCACTATTCCATCTGTTATATCGTGCTGCCCGGTTGGAGGAGCCCGTGACCTCAGATCTTCATAGACATGTCTACACTGTAGCTAAGAACACATGACAATAAAAGGAGCCTCGAGATAAGATAACCTTGTATCTTAAGTTCAGGTTTTCACTTTATCTTAAGGACCCATCACATCAGAGTGTGTCCTCAGCTCATCAAAACCCATCATTTTCATTAAGATGAATGCAAAAAAGAAATGTGTAGCTCCTTGAATATTCACTTGAAAGGAGTGAATGTAGATTATTCACTCAGTTGCTATGAAGGAGGATTTATGTACAACTAGCTTCTTGTACTAGTAACCGTCTTTCTCTCTTCCCTGCAGCCGAAATGTGTTTTCAAACCCCTCAGCCCTCATGGGAGCTTTGCACAGAGTCTGCCCGGCTACCGGAGGAAGTGCTTTGAGAAACGCTGGTCCAATCAGGGGCCTGGGTTCCGGTCAGCTGGCTGAGGCTCACTGTTGCGGACCAATCACGCGGCAGGGATTGAGGTCATGTGACCGGCTCACAGTGTTTTTGAAGCAGATGAAAACAAAAGCTAATGAGGCTGTCAGCGTCCTGCCAGCTGCCTCGCTCAAAGAAGCCACTGAGCTCCATGGAAGAAAACAGGATTCATTATCACTACGGCAACAAGTGTGTGTGTGTGTGTGTGTGTGTGTGTGTGTGGTGTGTGTGTGTGTGTGTGTGTGTGTGTGTGTGTGAGGGATCCCTCCTCTGTTGCTCTCCCTGAGGTTTCTCCCATGTTCCCTTTAAACTGGGTTTTCTTTGGAAGTCTTTCCTTGTACGATGTGAGGGTCTAAGGACAGAGGGTCTAAGGACAGAGGGTGTCGTATTGTCATACTGATATTCTGTACACACTGTGAAGACCACTGAGACAAATGTAACATTTGTGATATTGGGCTATATAAATAAACATTGATTGATTGATTGATTGATTGATTGATTGATTGATTGATTGATTGATACTTCCAGACTGCAGTGGGGGAAAAACAAGTTAATAATGATGTTAACTTGGCCAGAAAGTAATCAATAAATCCTTGAAGTCTACAATATAAAATCCCAATAATTGCCGTTTATAGGATTTGCTGCTTTTATCCATTTTCTAGAATAATTTCAAACCGTTTCCTGGAAGAACGCGCAGTTGGAAAGATCTAATCTTGAATTATGTGACGACATTTCCCGAAAACCTCGCCTGAAAACTCCAACGTAAAACAAACAAACCATGACGACATAAAAGAACAACCATGACGACATAAAAGAATAACCATGACGACATAAAAGAATAACCATGACGACATAAAAGAACAACCATGACGACATAAAAGAACAACCATGACGCCGCAACTGAACGGCTTACATTTGAACTCCCAATTCAGACACTGATCATTAGAGTGTTTTTCAAATGAGAACGAGACAAAGTCAAAACCCTGGCGCAGGTTTTTCATAAACAACACACACTTGTTTTCCCTTAAAATAGGAAACTATTTCACTTTAAAACAAAAAAACTCCCTAACCCTGTACTTCATCAGTTAGCAATCTGTCCTCAAGACTTCTTTAAGCCGTACTCGGGACAAACAGCCCCCCCCTCCCTGAAGCAGCTTTGTCATTACTCTCCAGATGGCCGCATGTACAGTAACCACACACACACAACACACACACGCACACACACACACGCTTAAAACCAAGAAGCTCAGACAGGCCAACAACTGCCAATAATATCCTGAACCAGACGCTGAGTTAGCCAGCGTGTGTGAGTGTGTGTGTGTGTGTGTGTGTGTGTGTGTGTGTGTGTGTGTGGTGTGTGTGTGTGTGTGTGTGTGTGTGTGTGTGTGTGTGTCAAGAGGGTAATAAGCCATCAGGAGGGATATTGTGCCTTTGAGGCCACTTCTCATTCTGCACCGGTCCAGCAGTTAGCCAGAGCCAATGTTCAGTGGCTGAAGGCCCGGACAAAAGCCAGCCTCGACTCTTCTCACAAAAACATCATTTTGTCTCGGAAAAGGATCTTCGAAACAAATCTGAAGCTCTTCTTTTCTGTTCCATTTTTAGCTAGCAGTGTGGACGCCATAAAGTAAATAGTCCGGCAAGAAAGGAGAAGCCACGATGAGAGGCTTGATATGGACAGATATCATAACGGTGTAGAAAATGCATGGAGAAAAGTGACAACATAATAATAAAGAAGAAGGATCAATAATTTATCTTCAAATCAGTTTTCTCTGAAACCTTCCTTTGATGAGCTCCATCTCTGATGTGATATATTAACTCCTACGACTCTGCAAATTAAAAGATGTGGAAACGCAAAAGTAGAACTCCAACTTTAAAGAGGCCTATTCTGTTTTTTTTCTTCTTCTTCCCTGTAGTGCACACATGTCAAACTCGAGGCCCGGGGGCCAAATCAGGCCCTTGGTGGATTTAATTTCGGCCCGCAGGATAATTTCTAATTGCTATTAGATCTGGCCCGCCGGTATATAGCACGCACACCTTCACTCCATCCTGAGGGTCTCCTCCGCTCAGAGCCTGAGCCCAAACATTGATGACCTTGCACCCGAGATGAGATGCCAAGTATCTGAACTAGCATCCCAGAGCAGCACACTGACTTCAATGGATGCTTCCTTCTGCACTTTCTCTCACACAGCAGGGCATGTTTGGTTTTCTCTCTGAGGGGAATAGTTTTGTTGAAGCTGTTGTTGGCCTGTGGAGAAATGTCATCATAAGAAAATGACTCGCTGCAGATAGAGCCATGAAGAATGCAACTGATTATTTAATGTTTTATAGGCAATAATTGAAGCTTTGTTAGTTCCAGGTTTAATATGTGCAATAAGTTCATTTCAATAAGTTCTGCAATAAACATTGAACCAGTCCGGCCTCCACTAGCACCCATTTTTTAAATGTTGGCCCACTGTGTGTTTGACCCCCTGCTGTAGTGTGTTACAGGTTTGTGTGCATGTAAATGGTCTGCAAAGGCTAAAATCCCTGTGTTCCCTCCAAAAGGGAGATGGGCAACAGGTTGGGAGGGAAATCAGAATTAGCTACACAAAGAACATCTCCATTAACTAATCAGCACATAAGGTCGTTTTGTAGATATCTAGTTGGACTGATTTGAAACGGCATCACTGGTGAACATAAACACCTCTCCACATCTAGCCAACCCCCACTCAACACCCAGACCGAGCATGCGTAGCCCAGGTGGCGCCCATTTTGGCTCCAAACAGAGAGGCTTTCACTGGGTTTTATCAGGCAGCTCCATGTCACAGATAACAGAATGAAGGGCCCGTTGTACAGACGCTAGCTAGCTGTGGAAAATCAATAAGGGTGGGGCCTTGGGAGGAAAGAGGGCGAGAGAAGAGAGAGAGAGAGAGAGAGAGAGAGAGAGAGAGAGAGAGAGAGAGAGAGAGAGAGAGAGAGAGAGAGAGAGAAGAGAGAGAGAGAGGAGCATGAAAACCATTGAGACACTGGACATCGTGACTGATGCCTCTGACCTTGGAGATATGACTGTGTGTTTGTTGTGTTGTGTTGTGTGTGTGTGTGGTTTTGTGTGTGTGTGTGTTGTGTTGTGTGTGTGTGTGGGTTGTGTGTGTGTGTGTGTGTGCGTGTGTGTGTGTGCCATGACTCATGCATTCTGAGCTTCTCCCGGGAGGGGCTCTGGTTCCTCACTCGTGAAGAGAAATGCTATGAAAACATCTCAGAACCAACTATTCAAAATCACCATTCGTCTCAATCCGAGCAAAATGCAAGCGTCCCAAATGTTTGAAACGCCGCAGCGACACAAGTCGAAGTGTGTCCTGCGCTCTTATCGTGTCCTTCCCCTTCAAATTCCAATAGTTCCTGCGTTATTACTTTGGAGAGCCGCTCGAACTGGCTGACTCCTGCCAGCCGTTAACGTGCAGTGCCTCCAGATGACGGACAACGAGCCACATTGAAAACAGAAAAACATTCGAATGACTTTTTATAATCACATCATCTGCGAACAAGAGACGCCAGATGATGGATTCTCTTGGAGCTGGGTTGATTTGACCATCTACGTTTCTTGTGTTTATTGTATTGTGTTTCTCCGGCACAACAATTTCCCTCGGGATGAATAAAGTCTTATCTTAATGTGTGCTCTCAACTGTAATTTTTTGATGCTAACAACCGTAGCTTTGCCATCTCTGTCAGTCGACTGATATGTGATGCAATATCTCAGCAGCTATTAGATAGATTCCCATGACATGTTGTCCAGCGGTGCATGGTCCCCAGAGGACTAATCTGACTTACTTTTGGTGGTACTGTGACTTTGCTTAGCATTGAGCTAACAGAGCAACTAAATCTACCAACTTTGAGTGTTTAGACGGATTTCAAGGTTCCCAGGGGATGAATTATCCATCCATCCATCCATCCATCCATCCATCCATCCTCTCCCGCTTCTCCGTGGTCGGGTCGCGGGGTAGCAGTTCCAGCAGAGAGCCCCAAACTTTCTTTTCCCTGGCGACATCCACCAGCTCTGACTGGGTGATGAATTATATCAGTGTAAATGTGAAATAGCATGCTAAACTTTGGTTTTAAACACTGTCTAGACATGTAGGTGGCTTATTATCAGCGCTGTGAGCCTTTTAGCATGATGACATCGACATTTAGCTCAAACAGCAACAGTGTGAACTTCATTGAACCCAATGGCAAGCCTCTTGGACTCCAACACATGTCCTGATTCATGTTGGAAATATTATGTGATGCCTTTAACATCAGATAGCTCTTTTTTAGATTTCTGGATGATCCATTTTCCTTTTCCCCCTTCTCCATCTGGACTTTGGTCACATGGACGTCAAGTATGTGTGGCTCGTCAGCAGTTGTTGAAGCCTGATTGATTTACCATGCAGGAAATATGTTGCTAACTGAAACCAACACAAACCCTTCTCTGTCTGTACAAACATTATAAATCAAACAAATGTTCTGAACCCAGAACTTAAACAGTGCTTGCTGTTGAAACACTGAACCTTAACCTACAATAATGCGTCTGTCAGCATGTCGGCGAGAGGAGCAAACACAAAGAGACGTCTGTCCATACCAGGAGACATAATCAACCTAATAAACTACAAATCGCCCTTCTTCTAAGTCACACAACAGACTCTTCCCACAGAAATAACCCCATGACCTCAGCCTGCTTACGACATTTCAGACATTAGCATTTTGATGCTCTTAGCCATAGACGACCATTGAGGCAGTTTAACTTCATCAACTTAAATGCATGTTTTTGGAGCAAAGTGGTACTCAACCCTAAGAGCCTGAAGGAGTTAAAGGGTCCCTATTATGCTTTTTGGGGGCTTTTTACTTCCTCTATTGTGTTATAAAGGTTGTTGTGCATGTACGGTAAATGGTCTGCAAAGGCTTAAAGGGGACCTATCGTGCAAAATGCACTTTTTGATGTCTTGTATACATCAACATGTGTCCCCGGTGCGTCGGGGAACTCAGCGCGTCAGAAAATAAAACCCTCTCTTTTCCTCCATACCCAAATCTCTAAAAACGGGGAACAACGGAGCTGATCCAGATTTACGTCCGATATGACGTAACATCTGAAATGTGGACCCACGGGCCAATCAGAAACGTTGCTATCAGAAACAACGCCCGACTGTTTTGGACGTAATATGGTCGGTGTTTACATTAGCATGGCTAACACTCAGAGCTAACCTGTACTGGAGAGCATGTGTGTGAAGAAGCAGGAAGTAGAAAGGAACTCACCTTGTGGTCTAACCGGCAAGAGAGAAAGCCTTTGAGCTCCAGACTGTTTCAGATCCTTGATAATCCATGATATGGAGTTTCATCACGGCAGCATTTAGTTTAGACAGTAGCTGCCGGGTCCCGCATGAGCTCAGACCCCTCCTTTTTTAAAGCTTTATCCCAAAATCAGCACTTTTGAAACAGGAAGTGAAATAGAGGGATATGAGGCATGGCTAGAATGAGGGATCTGTTTGGTATTTTGAGCAAAACACTTCATAGACATGTTTTTATATATTTGTATATATCTGAGAGCTATGCTATTGCCTAAAAATAGCATGATAGGTGCCCTTTAAATCTGAAGGTTTCTTCCAGAGGGAGTTTCTCTGCGATTTTGAGAAAGATAAAGACCTTTTTGAACATGAACTAATGTAAACATGACACAGAAGGGACACAAAATACAAATATGAACCTGAAAATGGGCCTAATAAATCATCTTTAAGGCCTACTCCAACTTTACTGGAAATGTTTTTAAGATAATAGATGGAGTCTGTTTTGTTTTTTTAAAAGTACATCAAGGAATATTTGAGTAATTGTCAGTCTAGAAATAGAACAAGAGAAACAAGAAGATGAAGAAGTAAAACAGGAAACAGGTGAGGAAAAGGAAGTAACAAGTGTCATTCGCTCGGCTGGCAGAACATTTAAATGTAATGTCAAACCTGCGTCTGACAGGCGTGGGAAAAAAGAGCTTTATCTTAAAATAATTAATTTTCTGGCTTCCAATAACAGCTGCTCCTATTAGACGATCAGTTTGACTAATCTTAAATGAGTGCAGTCTGTGGGCTCTTCGGCCATTATGATGACCATATTTAGTTGAGTTTTTTTAACAATAACAAGTAAATGTAATTCCATAATGTGAATTTTAATTTTAACCTCTGCTTTAGAGGCGATTTACCTTTTACTTAAAGGGGACCTATCATGCAAAATGCACTTTAGTACGTCTTTTATACATGAACATGTGTCCCCGGTGTGTCAGGGAACTCACCGAGTGTCAGAAAACACAACCCTCTCTCTTTTCCTCCGTACCCAAATCTCTAAAAACGGGGCTGGAACAGATCTGATCCAGACTGATCCAGATTTGAAATATCTCTAACGTCAGGAACGAGGAGCTCCGCCTATATGGGCAACTCTCCACCAATCAGGGGAATGAGAGGTTGTGGCATGGTAACAGCATGGTAACAGCACGGTAACCGCATGGTAACAGCATGGTAAGAGCATGGTAACAGCACGGTAACAGCACGGTAAGAGCACGGTAACAGCATGGTAACAGCACGGTAACAGCATGGTAAGAGCACGGTAACAGCACGGTAACAGCATGGTAACATGACGCTTGTAACTCGGCCCCCTCCTTTGCAGGGGGGCGTGGTCAGCTGCAGCGCATGCAAAGACAGAGGAGAGCAAAATAGAGCGAAATGAGGCATGGCTAAAATGCATGATCTGTTTGGTATTTTGAAGAAAAAAAACGTTAAATATATATATATATATATATATATATATATATACATACACAGGTATGGCCCTACAATATAGTATTCAAATATAGCATGATAGGTCTCCTTTAATTTGTGATGTATATGTATTTAATACTTTTTTTTCAATTTCATACTAAAATGGAGCAACCGTCACAAATAATTATAATTTTAAAAAGTATTCCGTTTCCAATTTGGTTATTTTTTCATTTACTATATAATGTTTTAATAAGAGTCTCATTTCATCTGGTCAGCGAATTCGTCCACAATGCTTTATTTCTTGTCCCTTTATAAAACCCACCAGCTTCACTGAGAGACGCGGTTAAATCTCTCTTCGTCTCTTCAACAACAAGCCACCTGTCTGCAGTCTGCGTGCGAGCATCCATACCAATACTGCAGCTCCATTATGAAACCAGCAGACATGAAACCAAAACAATTAAAAAGGGTAAAATTGTTAATTATGAAGATAATTACAGCAGCGCCCAACACACCTGTTGCTCCGCCTGCATTTATATTTGAGGCGATTAGCAAAAAAAAGCACCCATAATATAATCTGAATTATTTGTTTTTCTCTGCCACACTCTACAACATAGATGGTTACCACTTTATTAGAGACATTTATAGGCTTTGGTTTATGATGAAAATAGTCTTAAAGTGGAAATATCTAAGAGTTAGAGTTTCATTAATGAAATGCATTATTGAGAATGTGTTCATTGTGTTTTATTAATTGCCACTTTGTTTGCAATTGAGTGACGCCTAGCTTTTAATAGACGAGATAATTGTATGTTGCACAATATTGGAATGATTTACTCTCCGGAATGTCAACTGGAGTGAATGGTACACACACACACACACCTCCTCCTCTTCCTCTAAGTGTGTGCCGTGTTCTGCGGAGGGATTACAGCCATTATTCTATAAACCCCCCCCCCCCCACATTAACAGGGTGGAGGAGGAGGAGGAGGAGGAGGAGGAGGAGGAGGAGGAGGAGGAGGAGGAGGAGGAGGAGGAGGAGGAGGAGGAGGAGGAGGGATGCTCAGGAGCGCCTGACCTTCTTCTGCTCCCCTTACATCATCATTCATCAATCCATATTTCATCGATATAATACTTGATGCAACACAATCTAATGTTTAAACCCTGCTGTCTGCTCGGCTGAAGCACAGGCAGGAAGTGTCAGAAGCACCATAGCAGAGGAGTCAAATCACATTATCGTGCCAACGTTATAATCAATACGAGGTGTGATTTATTTTGAATATGAAGTCTATGAAAGTAAATCCTGTTGTTACCAGTCGATGGATAGGAAGAATGTGAGTTTATATCAGTCTAATAGTGAATTTGTTTATCTCCATTCAGTTTACGGACAATCTGATTCTTTTAGTTCGTAAACTGATAACTTACCGTCTAAAACCAGTGCTTTGGGAGATGTCAGATTTATGTTACCACAAACCGTGTTAGCATTTGCCTGAAAACCTGAGGGATGGGGATTATAAGTGGATACACAGACACATCAGCAGCAGCAGCACTGTCACTGCTTCAGTCCTCAGTGAGCATCAAATGTGACCCAGATTTAGTCTGAAGCTCTGGCTCCTATTTTTAGCTTCACTACAGCTAGCAGGCAGAGCTAAACCGCTAACAGACTCATGAGCAACGCTACGAAGAACGTCACCTTTGTGTGAAATAAAGAAATATTTCTATAACTGCTCCTTGAAACTACTTGTTATTGCTTTTAATACACCTAATGTTTTATCTTTGCTGAGGTAGTCGTAACAGTTAATTGCTGTATTGGTTTGAGGCTCTTAAATGTAGCTTCACTGTAGCTAGAAAACATAGCTGCACTGCTAACAGTCTCATTAGCAATGCTATGAAGGATGCTGCCTTTGTGTGAAGTAAAAAACAAGTCTATAAATACTTGTTTATACCACTTGTGATTGCATTTAATACACTTTTAATGTTTAATCTTGGCTGAGGGATTCATAACAGTTAATTGCTGTATTGGTGTGAGTCTCTTAAATGTAGCATCACTGTAGCTAGCAAACAGATGCTAACAGACTCATTAGCAACACTACGAAGTTTGTCACCTTTGTGTGAAACAAATAAATATTTCTATAACTGCTCCTTTAAACGACTTGTTATTACTTTTAATACACCTAATGTTTTATCTTTGCTGAGGTAGTCGTTTGACGCTCTTATTTTTAGCTTCGCTGTAGCTAGCAAACACAGCTAAACTTCTAACAGACTCATTAGCAATGCTATGAAAAATATCGCCTTTGTGTGAAATAAAAAACATGTCTATAAATACTTGTGATTGCATTTGATACATCTTTAACATTTTATCTTTGCTTCTTAACAGTTAATTGCCATATGGGTTTGACGCTCTTATTGTTAGCTTCACTGTAGCTAGCTAACAGAGCTACACTGCTAACAGACTCATTAACAACAACACCACCTTTGTGTGAAGTAAAAAATCCTTTTTTAGAAAGGGGCAGGTCATATACGATTTGTTTCTTCTCCCTGCTCCTTTTCGCTCAATGGCGTGTTGTGGAGACATGTTTTGTTGGCAATTATTGTACATTGAGTTTTGCGTACCATGAGGACAAATAAAAATGAAATATATTAAATGCTTTGACAATAAATCCCCTACCTTTAATACACCGTTATTATTTATTCTTGGCCGAGATATTTAGTGGCAGTGCTTCGACCAAGAAAGTGATTTATCAAGAAATTGTTTTCGCCTCTAAAATGTGAGGATTTGCTGCTTTTTTGTTGTAAATGTAACAACAAATGTTATGGGCTGGACTATATGTCAGTATACATTTACACATAACACTTCTTAGTCAGTGTATCAAGACTAATGGGATTGTAATTATCCAATCAAGATAATCCCTCTATTTATAGTTGTGAATTCGTTTTTCTAGCAAGTAATCCTCTGACTGCTCGACCAACCTTTTTCATGCATTCTGACATAACGATGTCAACAGCCTCTTGAATCAGCCAGAACAAAAGACTAGAGCTCTAACAGAAGTTTGCAGACGTCTCCTTGGATTCTGGTGTGTATGGTTAGAATCAGTATTTGTTCACACACATTGAAAACAATGATAAGTTGCAGCCCGACTTCTGCATCATAAATCGTGACAAAGTCAAGTTCCTGTTGACGCTATCAGTCGCACAGCTTCCACTTCTTCTGACTGAAAGGTCACGGGAGATAACAGTACCGTTTTGACTGTAAAGAAAAGTTCCCAGGGGAGACGTTGCTGCTTGCTGCTGCTGTTGGTTGCAGCCGAACTAACTTCCTGCGTTATGAAAGGTCACCGCAGACACGACTAACATTCCTGTTTGAATAGCCGGAAGGTCTGTGAGCCAGCTTTGCATGAGTTTATTCCTTCTGACAGCTTTGTAGTTCAACTGTACTGAACGAGGGCCGGGCTATAAATAGCTCCCCATAGAAATGGAATAAGTAGGAAATAATGGATATTTAAGAGGCATGTAATAATTTAATTAAAGCAGATTATAGATATGGGTTGATATATTTAAAGAGAACATATTAAGCTCATTTTCAGGTTCATATATCAGTATGTAGTGTCTCTACTGTGACATGTCTCCATAGGGCTGCACGATTCTGGGGAAAAATCTAATTGCGATTTTGACAAATATTGCGATTTGATTTGCGATATTTATTTTTTAGCGACCAGACGGAAGTTTATTGTAAAATGCGGCCATATCTCCGGCTAGGAAGGTCGCATCAACGTGCTCCCGTCTCCAGCACCCCGCAGCCCGAGCTACGAGTGAAAGAACTAAACTTACATGAGACTTCCGTTGGGTTGCTTTGAAGTCGAGCTCCAGTTTAAGATTCTCCCTGTGATAGAAACACGTGATGGAGCGTCACTAACCTGACTCAGACGGTTCACCAAACCATCTGAAGCTCCACTGGAAGCCATTTGGAAAGGGCAGGCACTTTCAGAAGCACTTGGCAGCTGATTGGATCAATCTGTCTATCACCTTCTATCAGGGGCCACTTCTGATTGGTTAACAATGGCTGGTACATGTGGAGCACAGCACTTCTGATTGGTGTGGATGACTGACAAGAGAACTCGACACAAAACAAAAATGTAAAAAAAAAAAAAATGTTAAAGAAAATCGCAGGCTTTGCGATTTGATAATCGCATGATTTAAAAAAACCGCGATTTCAATTTAAAATCGATTAATCGTTCAGCCCTAGTCTCCATGCTTTAATGATCAAAAAGCTCTTTATTTCTCTCACACTGCCTGTGCTGCAGCACCTCTTTTCACCCTATGTCTGAAACCAGAACCCAGTCTGCTCTGATTGGTTAGCTGGCCGTCTCTGTTGTGATTGGGCAATGGCTTAGAGATGTCCCGCCCCTTAGCCTATCACGTACAATGTGTTGGAGCGCTAGCCAAATGAAGCGTGAGTGTTACATAGTGATAATGTTACAGAAGTAAACAAAGGAGGGAACCTTGGGATTGTAGCCTTTGCAGACCCTTTACATGCACACAAACCTACTGTAGAGAACACACTACAGGAAAGGGACAACCCCCAAAAGCATAGTAGCACCCCTTTAATGTTTTTAATATATAGCTTTTCACAACAACAACAACTCTAAATACTTAGCAGAAAGTTCCTCGAGGCGCCAGCGCTGAAACCATTAGTGAAGGAAGTGACTAGTCGGTCAACTGGAAATAAGTCAATAGTAATTGATTGATAATAGTTTATTTGCTAATCAATAAATCAATGTTGTTTGTCAAGCTAAACGCTGATAACTCCTCTCAAATGTGAGGGTTAGCTGCTTTCATTGTTAAGTGAATATTTGGGAGTTCTGGACTGGAGACTTTTCCCTGTTATTTGGGTCATTAAACACACATTCAATGTTTACTTGAAAGAATACAATACATACAATTGGGTGCAGCCCTTATTTAAAGCATGATGGGACACACAGCTGCGGTGTTTTCACCTGTTGTAAAAGCCAGAATGGTCTACCTTTGGAACGAGCATGTGAGGCACTTCTAAATGTAAACATAATGCATGGGTTTATGAGAGAAAGTGGTCAAGGAAATCAACAGTAACTGCCTGTTTAATAGTCTTTTTGTGGCTGTGACTGCCGGAAATAACTAGTGAATATCCCGTTTCAAATAGAAGGCTATAATCGTCCTGATGAAGCCGACGTGTGGGCTTTTAACCAATGAAATACTGAGAGGTTTCTTCAGATCCAGATGCAGGAGAATGAAGAGAGGCTCAAAGCATGGCACTTAGACACGCATGCATCTGACAGATCTGCCATGCCTTCAGTGAAGTTCTGCGGTGCGTTTCCTCTGAGGGATCGCAGAGATGATGACAGGCTGCCGGTGGAGAGCCACACCCAGCTTCACTTCAGCAGAAAGGGAACGAGCATCTTCCCTGTTATAATGCGAGGATCAGGAGAAGCTGGGGAAGTCAAACTGGTGTGTTGTATAGATTTTAGTGCATGTAAATGGTCTGCTAATGCTAATATCCCAAGAGTTTCTCTCCCACACACTCCCTCCCTAATTTAAACGGCTCCATTGGACTCCTTTGTTTACTTCTTGAATAAAGTGACATCACTATGTAACTAGGGTTGGGTATAATTATGAATGTTGTTACATCAAAGCCGAAAATTAGGATGAGCCCCAACGGTCAAAACATTTGTTTTCCTCCCAGAGCTCTCAGCGCAGCGCCTCCACAGATCTGGCGCCCTAGGCGAACATCTATAACGCCAGTGCGACGGGCCGGCCCTGGTCTCAGGTTACGCTGTAGGAAGTGTAGGTACAACGCCTCGCCGCAGTCATACAGTAGGCTACGGAGAGCGGCGAGAAACATTTCCTCAGGCATCGAAAAGCGGAACCGAAATTCTCATTTCTAAATGATGCCGTTGGAATCGAAATGATGGAACCGGTTCTCGGTACCCAACCCTATATGTAACACATGAGTTGGCTAGAGCTCCAACACATTGCACGTGATAGGCTGGACATCTCTAAGCGGTTGACGAATCACAACAGAGCCGGCCAGCTAACCAATCAGAGCAGACTGGGCTCTGGTTTCAGACAGAGGGTGAAAAGAGGCAGTATGAGAAAAAGACCTTTTCTTAATATGAAAGCATGGAGACATGTCCCAGTAGAGACACAACATACAAAAATGAAACCTGAAAATTAGCAGAATATGTCGTCATTAAAGTAGTTTTTCTTCGGCATGACAATAATGAATAGATTTTAACGGCAACACCATAATCTGCATTTGCATTTTGACATCCCGTATCCCTTTATCAGCAGACATGTTACTTTCTGAACTGCAGAAACATTTCATGTGGAATCTTGAAAGAGCGACAGTAACCAGGCTGAGGTTTTCTAATCAGGCCAAACTTCTCCTCTCTGCACTGATGACTTCCGCCGCTTCACTACTTCCTCACATTCACAAACATCTACTCGCCCTCTGCAGACACACGCACACACACCAACAGACTTACTCTTTTTAGAGAATAAAACAAGGACAAACCCAGAGCTGCTTGCTCGTTACGGACTTTTACGAAGTCTGAAACAATCCCAGCTGTGGCCTGAAGCAGAGAAACTCAGCAAGCCTTAAATGGGTTAAACCATTTCCTCAGAGAGGGGGATTCCCCGCCCCACATGCTGAGTGTGGCCTTACCCCAGGGTTTTAAACATTCCTCCTGCCTCCTTCCTCAGCTCTTTAATTTTTCATTTACCTCCCACTGCTTTATGGAAAGAGAAACATGGTGACTGCTGACCTTTTTATGCTTGGTTGCCATTAACAAAGTTGGGGCTATTCACCCTTATCTACATTATGAGGCTTTCTGTTTAGTTTTTTCAGTTACAGAATGTTTTCTTCTTGATGAATTTCCACAACAAACTGCCTTGTTTTGTTTTAATATATGCAAGATTTCGACAATCCACTTCCTAACTAACCAAGATAAACTACCTCTGGAGGGAACAGACCATTTACATGCACACAAACGTACACTACGGGAAAAGGGAAAAACCCAAAAGTGTAATAAGGCCTCTTTAAAACATAATTCAAAAGAAGGGGAAATTGTAAAAATACAGATGCTTGACCAAGACCAGCTTGATGTCTGACACATTTCAGACCAAACCAAAACACTTTGATGATTAAAGCTTGTCCCCCCCACCCCTCCTCTGTGTTTTATTTTTCCGTCCCACAGCTGTTGTCAGAGCACACAGCTGCAACACTGCAGAGATTCGACAGCATGGGAAACCCAACCAATCGCCAAGTGTTGAGGGTAAAGTGTAATGTGACGACCCAAACACACACACACACACACACACACACACACACACTGACACACACACATCCATTTTTCGAATGATCTCAAGGCAAGGCAGCACAGACAGCCCACGTGGTGATGATTCACCAAATCCTGAGGAACTAAACTCAAAATGTCGAGGTTAATCTGTGTCCTCGTGCATCGGAGCGTTTCCACAAACACTTGTCCCCTTTTTTAATGAAACAATTACACCATCCTCCCCGAGCCACGATAAAAATAATAATACTCAAAGCAAATCGAGATGCGATAATAGCTGTATTGTTAAACAAGATGCAGGCCTGGGGAGTAACGGGTTACATGTAATGGGTTTAGATCAGGGGTGTCAAACTCAATTTAATTGCGGGCCACGTCAGATTTATGGCTGCACTCAAAGGGCCGGGTGTAACTTATATATAAATATATAAAATGTATTATATTACATTGTTGCCTCTGCATTGGATTATTATTGGATAGGGTAATAACTTAGTAATTAACTATGTCTGAAAGCAGAAGTCTGGGGCAAATAATTGCAAGTCTCTTCAGTGAGAATGTCACAAAATGATTTCAAAAAGAAAAGCTGGACAAAAAAGTCAAAAACAGAAGTGACATTTAAAAGAAAAGTAAAATGTTAAGAAAAAGTCAAATTCTGAGAAAAGGCCACATTCTGAGAAAAAAATCTAATTTGAGATGCATTGTGGGACATGTAGTTTATGGGCAACGCGCTTCTGTAAATCATCATGTAATAAACATATTATATTCTTTGCAAGCTCTTGTGGGGCCACATGACATGAAGTCACGGGCCGGATTTGGCCCCCGGGCCTTGAGTTTGACACCCCTGGTTTAGTATTCTGTATTCCCTTACAGTTACATATAAATAATCAGATTACTCTTACATTTCTGAAACTGGGGATTACTAGCAGGGTTACAGTGTCCCTTTGTGCTGTTTCTGTTTTTGTGTAAAGCGCCTTTGAGCACTTGTAAAAATGAAATGTATTATTATTATTACTGACCAAGTAACATATCATATAGTGTGTGTAAAGGATCAGATGTGTCTCTTCTCTCCGTCGCTGTTCTGTTCTGTAGGATAATACTTTACTACTACTACTATTATATACTACATTATACTACTACTACTATTATTTCTGCTTTTTTAAACTGTAGTGTGTGCTCATGTGTGTCAGTGTTGGCGTATCGGCTGAGTGTGCTTCATGAAAGACAGGTTTTCCTATAATCATTGTTGATCCTAAACATCTTGGTTTCCTCTTTCCTAAGCTCACATTGTTCAGGTAACTAACTAGTAATCGCATGAGAATACATATTTCCCAACCCTGAAGGAAACACACCCCAACAGCCATGTCTTAATCACGAGGAGGCGGTTCATGGCTCTCACTGTGAGGCAACGGCATCGCCTCGGGCCGGCCTCTTTGTCCATGGAGGCACAAAGCGATCCAAAGTGACACGGAGGGATCTCTGAATGCTGCTGGTCACTCTGTGGGATCCCCGGAGGCAGCAGTGGAGACACAGGAACCTAGAGACTGTGCTATGGACACTGACGCCATATCGTACGTGTGTAAAGTAAGCCTGAGAGCCCCTGAGAGCCCCGGAGCATGTGAGCGAGAGGAGTCTGCGCCAACAATCCAGGTTCCTGCTCGACTCCTGGATTCTCAAACTCTGATCATCATGTGACAGAAAGATGGTCGTAAATAGTTTTTTGTGTCTCTAAGATTTCTTTAGTCGATGTAATGCTTTTTTCATGCTGAATGACTTATTAGCACGTGCTTAAACAGGGTAGCTGCAGGAATCCTGAAGTCAGACCTCTTAAGCCTTTTTTAAGACCCTTTCCACACATTTTAAGACCTCATCGCCACTTTGAGCTTTAACCGGTTACCTTGGCGACACACTTCACCTCACATTGACTATATACAGGGGTGTCAAACTCAATTTCATCACGGGCCACATCAGCATTATGGTTGCACTCAAAGGGCCGGTTGTAACTTTAAGACTATATAAAAATACATATATAAATATATATAAATAATGTATTATATACATCATTGCCTCTGCATTGGATTATCATCGGATAGGGTAATAACTTCATAATTAACTACGTCTGAAAGCAGAAGTCTAGGGCAAAAGATTGCAAGTCTTTTCAGTGCGTATGTCCCAAAATGATTTAAAAAGAAAAGCCAAATTCTGGAGAAAAAAGAAAAGAAAGAGAAGTGACATTTTGAAATAAAAATCAAATTCTGAGAAAAAGGAATTCTATGAAAAAATGCATATTTTGAAGAAAAAAAGGCAAATTCTGAGAAAAAAGTCATATTTGAGATGCATTGTGGGACATGTAGTTTATGGGCGACGTGCTTCTGTAGCATGTAACCGTATAATAAACATATTATATTCTTTGCAAGCTCTTGTGGGGCCACATAAAATGAAGTCGCGGGCCGAATGTGGCCCCCGGGCCTTGAGTTTGACACCCCTGATATACAGTATTGATTGTCCTTCCTCCTTATCTTCCAACCATTTGGACGCAGACTTGCATTTCCCCATAACGATGTTGCTTAGCAACCGGCGTAAACGGGCCTTCGTGCTATCGAGCAGTGAGCGTGCGATGTCCTGTTCAGAGGACATCAAACCCAACGGGATGCCATCAATAAACTACACAGAATCACACGACACACCTACGCCATGACTACATTCAGGCAGACTGTAGAACACAACCTCTCTGGACCATTTATATACTTATGGAAACAAGCTACAAAATGTAACACCTTGGAAAATGCCGTTTATTACTTTTGAATAGCCTTCATTTTCGCTAATTTGATTGATCAACTTCTAATACTTGTTAAGACCCCGCGGACCCCCTGCTACAGGATGCAGTCAACATGATTGGTTGTAGAAGATACAAAAAGTGTCTAAACTCGACGCAGACAGATATCTCTTTATTTTGTTGCAGCCAGTCACGTGATTAAACTCCTGACCACATCGTGGCTCCGAATACGTAAATGTCCGTCTTGGAGAACAGAGGTTATTTGGCGTTTTGATACCACAAGCTTTGGCATATGAACAAGCAAGATGAATATCAAGTGTGTGTCGATCGAGAAGTGGAATACAAGTTCATCATGTGCTTCTTTTGCGAGGCCCACGTTGACTTTATACCTCCTGATGCCTGGGACACGTCTAAAGAGATACACACATCATTCATGACTGTGTTTACACCATCATTAGCGGAACATGAAAGTCCTTTACAGATCTGGTTTCTGAACCACGGCGACTCGTCTCCAGGTGTGTCTCCTCCTCCTCGAGGGACCGAATCCCCTCTGGCTTCGCTTCAAAACTGCAATCAGAGACGCGCTTTGCCTATGTTGCAGCACGGCAACAGCATAACCACAAACCGAGGTGACGAAACAACAAATCATACGACTGTTTAAACCCTCGTGTGCCCAACTATAGCTTTCATATTCAGTGTGTTCATTAACCCTGCCCTCACGGTGGCGATCAGCGTGTTGAGTCACCGCACGTCTGCCCCACACACTCGAGTCAAGGAACTCAATGTCAACCGATTTAAAATGGATTTGTTCCAAAACACTTGCTTAGTGTCTGTTCCCATTCCCGTTGTGTCGTACAGGAAGTAGAATAAAGCTCAAAATGTGCTTTCTTTGCAAGGGTCCAGATGTCTAGTACATTTCAAACATCAGTCAAAAGAAATCTAGACATCAAACAGAAGCTTACAGACTGCTTTATACATATGTTCGGGCACATGAGAGCCTGAAGATGGAGCTTAGTCATTTACGGATGTGGCTGCTCTTCTTCTGACTCTTGTCCAGGTGTGTATTCTCATCCTGAAGTCACAGGATCGCTTCAATGATGCAATCAGTGGCAAGCTTTGCAGTACAGCAACAGCACACCCCAACATGCCCATACACCAAGGAGACCAAACAATAAATCAAAGCGTATTCGACTTATTTAAACCTTACATGACCGTCTATTCAGAGTTTCTGTTAAACCTGCCCTCACAGCGGCGTCCACACGGCGGCGTGCGTTGACGCTTGCCGGCGGGCGTGTCTGAAACTCGACCAACAACCGATCACATGGATCTCCCGCCCCAGACACACAAGCGCGCGGTTTGATTGGCTAGAGCTTGTACTGGCATATGATTCGATTGGCTGACTACGGAGGCGTCAAAAGTTGAACATTGCGCAACTTTTGAAGCGAGCAACGCTCCACGTCGCTTCCCAAAATGCAGTTCGGCTAAAAGTGACGTCACCCCATTCAACGCACGCCGCTGTGTGGACGACGGGCCGTAACCGTGGCAATCAGCGTGTTGAGTCACTCTACATCTGCACCCCACACTCTAGTCAAGGAGCTCAATGTCAACCGATTGCATTTGGACGTGTTCCAAAAGTCTTGGGAAGCGTCTACTCGTTGCTGCAATGCAACACAGCACAGCATGGGTCTACTTTGCAGCCACATGCAAATGAAATCAATCACAGCTTCGTAGTGTGTGTGGTGTACCATCAGATGGAGTGGATGCTTACAGGTCAATACGAGCTTAACGGTGTATCGCTCCATAATAAGTCCCGTTCTTGTGGTTTGAAATAATGCCGTGGTTCGGGTAAAGTGTAGTAACTACCAGGCATAAACCGACACTAATCTCTAATGGAGGTGGTCTACAGGAGCACTGGGTCTCCATCAGAGGCCTGATCCACTGAGTGAGTGAGTGTGTTGTGTGTGTGTGTGAGTGTGAGTGTGTGTGATGGGATGGGATGAGCAGGCATACCACTACCACTAATATTGCAGCACAGAGCCATAGGGCTTCTGTGCAATAATGTGCACATATGCGCAACGAAACACCGCCCACCCAATGGCGCACAAATCGGTCAGCGTGGTTTTAAAGGCTGTCATGCGCGGACGGGGTTGATCAGAGCATTGTAAAGAGAGGAATATGTTTTGCCGGGTGTGGGATGGAGGAGGAGGAGGAGGACGAGGACGAGGACGAGGAGGAGGGAGGGGCCTCACAGGGACAGAAATAGGTGCAACTGGGATGATGTTTGCAGCGTTAAAATAAAAAATAATGACTGGATGTGAAGCAGCAGAGAGGCCATAACAGTACACTGTCAGGGGAGATAATCCAGTCCAGACCGCACCAAGTGAAGAAGAAGAAGAAGGGGGTTATAATAAACGTGTTCCTGAGACCGTGAGAGGGGAAGAAATACATAAATGCATGTTTGTGCTCCAGTTTCCGCCCGTATGTTTCCTCGGAGCTTTAACACACACACACACACACACACACACACACAGATGGAGGATCACACCAACCTTGTAGACTTGTCCATAGGTGCCATTGCCGACCACTTCCACCAACTCGAAAATCCCAGCAGGGTCCTGTATATAAAAAGCCCCAAAAAACACATTTTAAAAAGATAAACTATATTATTTGATTCCCTGTAGTGCATATCTCCAGATGGGTTCGCTCGATGTAAGCACCGAATGCGCCCGTTCTGATGGCCTCTCCATGCCAGCGGATATTAAAAGACAAAGACAGGGTTTTGCCAACAACAGCACTGCTTACTACATGTGTTTACTCCCGTAATAAAATGAATTGCAGTGTGAAAAGGCCTCCATAACACACACTCACCCTCAGGGATGCGAGGTCTATCTCCACCAGACTTTTGGCCGGGGACTCGTTCGCCATTTTCGCTTAAAAACGGTGATAATTGAGCATAAAAACTAGTTGTTTTTAGTCTCCTTCAGGCGGACGGAGTGTGTCTCATCCTCGGTGGGTTTTAATTTTAATCCCACTGCAATATTTGCTCTCCAAGGCGCGTTTTCCCCTCTTTGTAATCCCGGGCAGACGCTGCTCTGCTGCTACATACCGACCGACTGGAGCCCTGCCTGCTGCACCGCTCTGTGTGCGAGTGTGTGTGTGCGTGCGTGTGTGTGCGCGTGTGTCCGCCCTCTCTCTCTCTTCTCTTGTCTCCGCCCCTTCTCTTTTAACAGGGACAAACCGAGAATTGTGGGGGCCCTTACCAAGATGTTATTGCCCCCCCTCACACTATCTTAAAGTAAGATAAGATATACTTTATCCTGATTTAGGAGATGTTTACGACACAGCAGCATGTAAACGAGGCATAATATCCTATCTTTTGTTTAAATGTTGTTAGTTGTATTGCTATATTTTAATGTTATAATAATATATTGTTATGATTATGATAGATAGATAGATAGATAGATAGATACAATTAGAATAAAATGTTTAAATGAAGAAAAAATATACATATTTCAGTATAACATACATATATCAGAAGATGCTTGTTTACTTCCAGACGAGCCGTCAGGGCCCTCTAGATATTCTAAAAAATAATATTGAAAACATTAATTAATATTTTTTGCTGTTACATTTTTCATTAGTTTTACCAAAATAACTTTTTTAATTTAATTTTGATTTAATTGTATTTAACCTCTTAAGCCCGAAGGTCCCCCCAGTGGACTCCTCCCACCGTTTTTTTACGAGTCTATGTCTCAGGGCTTCTTAACATTTATGAAACTATTAATATTTCATACCCTTTTAAAGGTAAGAAACTCCGCTAACTGACAATAAGAACAATTGTTATCTAAAAAAAACACGAGCCTACCAAGCTTTTGAATTAGCATTGAGCGAAAAATGCTAACTAACTAATGCTAACTAATGCTAACGCTTTTTTACACAGAACTCACGGTAGAAATGCCCTTATTACTATCTTAACTGCACAAACAAGATATACGATTTAAAACTGAGACTCCACAGATTCCACACATGTAATGTCATCACTGTACGACCTCGAATTCCTGGAGCGATCAGACAGAAAAGAGAAAGTAAACAACATCCGGTTTCAAAAATATTAATAATTACGTCTTACCTTTTTGGATCTGTGATCAAACGTTGTGTTCAACGGAATAAAAACGCCGCTCAAGGTTAATCCAATGTCTTTGTGTCACGTATACATTTTTACTGATAATCCATCATCATATTTATGGCAATATACTGGGTATAAAGTTTTGCCGTCCAGGCTTGTACTTTCAGATATGTTTCGTTTGCTTCTCTATTACGTCCGCAATGGTAATGTTTACGTGGATTTGGGAACTGCCCATCGATTCTATTGGATGTAATGGTTAAGAAAAAGGTGTAAATCACCCAAATCGACCAATGGGTTCCAGAGATATGGTCCTGCGTAAAGTATAAAGAATGCCAGCCAGCTTAAGTACATTACGCAGCAGACTTTACTTATTGTTTACTACGTAAGGAAGCAGGAATTGCAGGACCCAGAGCGCATGGAGCACAGAGCGGACAGCAGATAACGGAATTGCAGTTTTATTGCTTATAGATTATCAGAACATTTCAAAGGGGACACAGCCACATTGGATATTAACCTATGGAATAACTACATCATCGTTTTTATCGTTTTAATGCCATTGAAGACCAGTTTAGACCAGACAACGAGGAAGGTGAGCCATGTTAGCCTAGCGCATTAGCGCTAGCGCCACTTGTTTTGATGTACGTTTTTGTTGATAATGTCACGAGTTTATATCTTTCAGTGTTAAGGTGGGCACCGTTAGATTCTGTGTCTTTACGATCATAAACAATGTGTTGGATGTGCAGCTAGGATAAGTAATAAGGGAGCTAGGAGGGATTTTCGGTGCAGTAATAGGTTAGCATTTTTCGCTCGGGGCTAATTCAGAGGCTCAGAGGATAACAGAGTAGGCCTATGTTTTATTTTTATTTTTTTCACAACAGTTGTCTTTGGATGGAATGAATACCTATAGTGATAATTCAAAGTAATAAAATGATTTTTACAGTGAAAAAGTTCAAATGGAACTGATGGTTCCCAAATTACCCAGAGGTGAGTCCGCTTGGACTTTATTTTTCTAAACCTCTCTAAAAAGGTCAAATTTCACTTGTTTTGCATCAATCTTGATACAGGGTACTTATTAAATGTTATAGTTTGGATTCCTAAAGCTTTTAGTCTACTAGCCCATCATTCAAGGGTGGTTTTCACTATAAGTAATGTTTTTTTTTAGGCGGACATTAGAATTTACATGTTTTTACTGTGTTCCATCTGAAAAATAAAAACATCTATATTGATTCTGACACTTCTACATCCAACTCACAGATGTAACCTTGCTTTGAGAGAAAAGATTATTAATTTACCCCTTTTAGAAGTGAAGATATAGTCTTTGTTGTGTTAGTGGCATTTTCGAGCCTGAAACCTGAAAAACAGGCTCAGGGCTTAAGAGGTTAAAATTTCCAAAGAAATAAATCCTTCGAATCTGCCAGTTCAGTTTCTGTTGGAATGTGAAGGGTTAAATGCCGGGAGAGCTTGTTGGTCCCTCTGTACATTCACAAAGGGCCAGCTATCGTAACTCAATGAGAGTCATTTCAAATGACAGTACAATTGACCAATCATATCTTTCCTCTAAATGGGCGGGCTTTATTTTCGGACTTTATGACAAGTTCCGCCCGCTGTGAGGTCTATGCAAGTGGTGCAGTGACGCGTCCTAAAACCTGGAAGCATAAAAGTCACGGCTCGCCACTGCTTCCAGAACATATTGACATCATTATGTAACACCTGCGCTTCTATTGGCTAACGCTTCGACACATTGTACTTGATAGGCTAAGGGGCGGGACATGTCTAAGAGGTTGACCAATCACAACAGAGCCGGCCAGCTTTTTGAACATTAAAGCATGGAGACATGTCTCAGTAGAGACACTAAATAATAATATGAACCTGCGAATGAAAATAATAGGGCCCCTTTAATATGATAAATAAACGAGACAAGTATTTTTTAAATGGTCCTTTTCCACATCAGACATCCTGACATGTTATAACAGAACAAGCATAGATACAACACTGCTCAGCTCTATTAAGTGTCTTCCTAAGAGCGAGGACCCTGCAGGTATGTAGATGTTTTAAAGTTGTCAACAACACCTGTGCTTTTCCTGCTCTGACATGTCAAATATACCTGCAGTGATTTAGATCTAGACCGATGATTTTTGATGACATGACACATAATGACGTAATAAATACTATAAAAGACAAATGTGGAGTGTTTCTCATATGCTTCACCTGGGGATGCTTTGTGCAGGGATAACAATATCCGTCATGCATCATTCAAACATATTTAAATTAAAAAATGCGGATGTAAGTACGACAAACCTCATTTTAACCCTCAATCATAAACTCAGAACTACAGGAGCTATCCATCCATCTTCTCCCGCTTATCCGTGGTCGGGTCGCGGAGGTAGCAGTTCCAGCCCCAAACTTTCTTTTCCCTGGCCTCATCAACCAGCTCTGACTGGGGGGTCCCAAGGCGCTCCCAGGCCAGCGAAGAGATATAATCCCTCCACCTGGTCCTAGGTCTACCTCGGTCTCCTCCCAGCTGGACGTGCCTGGAGCTAAATGTAGGATATATTTCTGCACTGTAAATACTTACAGTATACATGTAAATATGTATTTGATATATCTTTTCCCGTTCCTCCCTGTCAGTTTCTGTTTGTATCTCTCCTCCGCCTCGCCCTCAGACAGAAACAGGGCAATTAGAGCATGTGAAATGGAAACAGTGATTCATATTTTATAACTGCTGTCGCCGCTCTCTGTCCTGTTGAAGGCTGTGATATCCAGACAGGCTGCATTATATCCTGCTGCACTTATCCTACCTGACAGCCACACACACTGATCATATTTAGACCTCATAAAAACACTAATATATTTAATAAAGGCAGACAAATAAAAACTGTGGGTTCTCAAATTTAGTCAAATAAAGGCAAAATGACCCAAGACAAGAAAATGAAAAACACATTTTTTGAAAAGTTTGCAGGTTTTGCAACTTTCAACAATTGATATAAAAACCAAGAATAAAATTGTTGTGTATTTTTACGGTACGACTGATTGCTCTGTACACAACTACTTAATTCTGTAATTCAATTTTGTGTGTTCTTGTGGCTGGGCATTCTAAATAATTCAAACTCTTTTTTTTCCTTAAAATAAATAAAGGTTTTGAAGTTACTCTTGTAGAGAGGCGAAGTCCCTCCCTTTCCGGGGAGCTCCGGGACTTATTTCGGAAAAATGATGTATTGAAGTCGATGGAGAGAGAAAGATTATCTTTCCATTCCGTTTGAATTGTGCCACGAATGATGTTTGTCAATCTAAAACCTTCACTAGCAGTTTTCAATTCGACAAGCAGGTCAGCACCGTAGTCAAATCCTGCTTCTTTTTTTTTTTTTTTTAAATAAGACTCTTGGCTAAGACCAAGTAGTTTTTATCTTTTAAAGACCTAGAAAGGGTTCTTAACGCCTTTGTGACCTCGAGACTGGACTACTGCAACGCTCTGTATGTGGGTGTGGACCAGGCCTCAATAGAAGCCTGCAGCTAGTCCAAACACAGCTGCACGTCTTCTGACTGGCCACAAAATGCGTCACCACATCACCCCAACTCTGGCCTCACTGCACTGGCTTCCAGTTCGGTTCAGAATTGATTTAAAAATCCTTTTATTTGTTATTAAAGCCCTAAATGGGCTGGCTCCGGCCTATATAGCCGAACTCCTCCATCGCTACACCCCAGCCAGAGCTTAAGGTCTGCTGGCCCCAGGCTCTGGAACACTCTGCCCCTCCATGTGAGGTCGGCCCAGACCCTAGGCCTAGGGTTTTCTAAATTTAAAATTTTTAAATCCACACTGAAGACTCACTTCTTCTCCCCGGCCTTCTAGTCAGAGCGGAGCACGACTCCTGACTTTTCCCTGTGTTTTGTTTTTTATTTTCTGTTGTAAATTATTGTCTTTTATTGTGATTGTAGTGATGTGTTTTTATTACATACAGCGCTTTGGCTCGACCAAAAATCACTTTTAAATGTGCAATATAAATAAAACTTGATTTGATTGAAAAGATAATTTTGCAAGTCAAAAAAATTTAAATGTGTCGTAAAACTGTGAAGTAACACTTTTCTTGAGTGAAACCGCTCAATGAACTACATCTCCCGTCTCACACCACACACCCAGACGGCCGTCACGTTGGAACATCTCACTTCTTTCTTTCAGAACGAGGCGGAAAGTATTAAAAGAGGTGGAAATCACTCAAAGTCTGGGCACGTTGAGAGCTGTGCACACACTCAAGGGGAGTTAGTCGGTTCCTAAGAGCCAGCATGCGGGACCGGGACTCTGGGATTTGTAGTCTTTCTAGTTGCGTTTTTTTCCATAGTCTTATATTTCAACAGTTTTACGACAAACTGTGACTTTTTTGACTTGGAAATTATTTTTAAAATTGACAAACATCATAGTGTAATTCGTGGCACAATTCAAACGGGATCGAAAGATACATTTTCTCTCCATCGACTTCAATACATACTTTTTCCGAAAATAAGGTCCCATGAGTCGGAAGTAGAAGGGCGGGACTTCGCCTCTCTTGCCCCCCCATAAATCTGTCTAAATCAGAGCATCTACATTATCTGCGCATCATGTGAAATCTTTCCGTAAAAAAGGATCATGTCGGGGATGAAATCAAATAAAATCACTTATCCTACCTGACAGCTACACACACTGATTATATGTAGCACTAAAAACAAAAATATGTGATTTAAAAACTGGAGTGTCTCAAAAGTGACTCAAAAGAAAAAATGAATTTTCTTGAAAAGTTTTGCACACTTTCAACAATTGCCCAAAATAACTAATAAAACATAAAAAATGCAAGAACAACAATTTTTGTATATTTTTCTTGTAATACTTGTTTTTTTGCTCTGTACACAACTACTTATGTCTGTAATTCATCTATTTTTAAAAGTGTTTTAACAGTGTGTTCTTGTGTGGGTATTATACATAATTCTCACTTCTGTAAAATAAATAACGTCAGGACCTCGACTCAAACTGATGGACCCAAATGCACGACCCAGAGACAAAGTCTTGAATGTAACAAAAATGTATCTTTTATTTCAAAGATCAGGTAATTCCTTTTAACAGAGTACTGGAATTAACAAAAGGCGCTCACAAGGAGGAAAAAACTGCATGACAAAAGAAACTTAAGAAAGAAACTTAAAGGTGGGGTAGGCAAGTTTGAGAAACCGGCTCGAGATACACTTTTTGTTATATTCCATGGAATGCTCTTAACATCCCGATAGCAATGCCTTTGACAAAAATCCATAACAAACCATTCGGGGAATTATCAAGACAAACAGACACAGGACGGGGAGAGACAGGACTATTTAAACATGAGGCGAGTGGGGACAGGTGGAATCAATCAGGGCGGGGCAGACGCTGATGATGGCGGGAAAAGAGAGACGAGAGGTAAGTACAAAATAAAACAGGACATGACAGACAAAAAGCACTTCGAGATTTGTCTTGGCAGATGAGAAGCGCTATATATTAAATATATATATATATAAAATACATAAACACAACTAACACATTTGACGAGACACAACAAATAAAGGTTTAAAGTTACTCTTAGAAGTGTTTCCCCACACTCCAACACAGTGATTTAAATAAGGCAAAATCAACATTAGCATTGTGTTTAAAGCAGAGCATCGAAGAATTAAAAATATTGCGCCTCGTCATGTAGGGCAGGGGTTCCCAAACTTTCCCCCCAAAATAACAGTGCCAGTCGCGACCCCCACTTTGGGAACCCCTGATGGAGGGGGTGAAATAAAATAAAAGGGTTTCAGTTCCCTGAAACTCGTGCTTTGGTTCCTGTCCTCTCTTAGTTTGAGTGTTTCCTTTGAAGGTGATGTAGGGAGACAACCCTCACACATCAAAGTCTCACCCACTGGGTGTGCCCTGCTTTCATGTGTTATCTACAGCGGGATATCTCAAGGAGTTCAGGCTGTATGGACGTCTAAATGACACTTTATTCTAGACCTGGAGGGAACACTTCATCTGCTGCATGCTTTGTTCCCAGAAGCGGCAGCAACAAGGAGATTAGTGATGCAGCCTTCGTCAATTATGCCCCAGAGCTATGGCACAAAACATACACTGAAAACTAAATGTTTAATGTCAACAAATGTCACATAGTTGAAAGCAATAACATTAAGTTGAACCTGATACACTTTATTTAAACGTAATAGTATTGCTTTTCAACCAACCTAATACAGAATGTGGAATTTGTTGACATAATACCTTTAATTAGGGTTCAACATTTCAGAGCATCAGGGGAGCCTACTCTGTGGACATCTTTGTAATGAAGCTCAACAACAATGCGCCGGTGAAGATGGCCGCTTTGTCTTTCGGCTCCTCTCCAACTTTGCCCTTCACACCACCATCAAGGGAAGTGACTCGGAAGACATGTGCTACCAAGCAAGCGTACTCGCGATTGAGAAACGGCCCGTGTCAGATTCTGGTTACTTTGGGGAGGTGGAGATAAATCGTATTGCTTGGTGGATGCCGTTTGAACCGGAGTAGCAGCATGGAGGTCGGATCGTCACCAACATAAATAAATAAGTGGTCCGAAAAAGGTTCATGACAAAAAGAATACACATCGCCTAACCTTCCTGAGGCAGTGGCCGTTTCTCAATCGCGAGGATGCTTGCTTGGTAGCACATGTCTTCCGAGTCACTTGCTTCAGAAGCGAGGCAAGAATCCTTCCTGGCATTCGGAAAACGAAGAGTGGAACAGGCTAGCAAGTGTGCGTCATATGACAGGCCCCGCCTTACATTTTCCTCCGCAGATTTGGGGAAATTGGTCCGTGCGCAAAGCATTGTGGGGATTTGAAGGACGCGAAGTCTACCCATCAGTGGCGGCTGGTGGGACATATTTTTGGTGGGGCTATGGAAATAGGGACCAAACCATACATACTATGGCGGTCCGGGGGGGTCCTCCCCCGGAAAATTTTTGACTTAGAAGTTATGACTTCTGGTGATGTTAGAGGGGGGGGGGGGGGGGGAATTGAGGCTTAAAAATATGAGATAATCCATAATCTTCAGTGTGGTTAGCTATGAATCTTTCAAAACTGTGCAACAGCAGTTGGCCCACACAACCTGCAGAACCCTGGTGCTTTGGGAACACTCAAATGATTTAATTCCCATTTAAAATCAACTGCTGTAGCGTCACCTCGGATACGAGTCCAAACAACTCACAGACACACAGGCCAGGGCGCTGACAGGGCGCCCTTTGAGCATCAGATCTGACGATGCTGATTGGCTGAAATTATGTTTCGGCGGCATAGTTTACAGATAGCAACAGTCAGCTTGTTGGCTGCTGCTGCTCTGGCTGAGGGCTCCTTTCTACGGCCCGGACGAGAGAGGGTAATGATACACGCTGCGGCCAGGCAGGAAACATGTGACTTTAGACATCGTAAAACAATTTTAAACGAGATTTTATTGTAGATTATACATTTTACTGATGCCAACTATAATATTTACCTTGTTCATTAAAAATAAAAATATATATTTTTTTAAATATATATTTTGTAATGACAATCAAACATGTGGGAAGAGGGGGCGGTGCCCCTAGCACCCCTATGGGCCGGCCGCCACTGCTACCCATGTGCAGCCTCGAAATTACCCCCAAACCAAGGACGCGGATATTTGGCCTCAAATCATCTGAGGCCTGGCGCCCCCCCCTGCAATCTTTGGCGCCCCCCAGATTGGGAACCACTGGGTTAGAGTTTGCGTGGAGGACCGCACATTTTCCCGTCAAATTAGTATTTTATAAATCGCAAACATTGCGTAGAAACTGGCGTACGCCATTTTTTGAGCGTATATCCCTTTATAAATGAGGCCCCTGGTCACTTTAGCCTTTCAGCTAAAGGCCCTGACACACCAGGCCGATTTCGGCTGTTTTCGTAAGTCGGAAGACGAAGCGTGTCCGGTCGCCCAAACTCAATTTGGTGTGTCCCGCACCGTCGACCGTGACACGCCTTATTTGACTGCCTGACCGAATCGGCCATGCATCGGGTCTGGCAGTCGGACCAAACAATCACTCTGATTGGCTGTTCAGCTAGCGAATCAGTGCATGAGAAGCGAAACGGAAGTGAGGGACGTAAACAAACGATTTAAGAAGGCACACACAGACTGCTATTCATTTTCATCTCATCATGGCGATCTGGAATGACGCAAACGAAGACCTGCTCATCACCTTGATCCAGGAGAGGCCAGCTCTGCACGACATCACGAGAAAAGGTACTCGAACCGAGTAGTGAAAACCGGACTCTGGCGAGAGATTGAAACGCAACTTGGTTTCTCGGGTAAGATTATCTTTTTCATCAATTGAGCTCTTCAGCAGATACCGTTGGCTTTTTATTGTTTGCCAGCGTACAGTGACGTTAACGTGAAATGTAATTTGTTATTTCAACCTTGTGTTTTGTTGTTATCTTGTTGCTAGCTGTTGCTAGCTGTGCAGTTTGGCACTGCATATAGATATGAATTGGACGTGCTAACTAGCCACAATGCTTACATCGTTTATTTGTGTGCTTCAGAGAAAGAGTTGAGGAAGAAGTGGGATTCTCTGCGAACCCGGTACACCCGGTACAGGAGACTTGCCCCTTCGGGTAGTTGTGGAGCACAAAGGACGGGCAGACAGCAGTGGACCCTGACCAGGCTGCAGTTTTTAGAGCCCTACACAAGAAGGAAGGAGAGTACTTCGAACCTCACCGTCACGGTAACTATTTTATTTGTTGAGTACAAATAAGTGTTTCTTGCTTCTTTCATTTACAAAAACATTATTTTCATTCATTTGTGTTACAGTGTTAAATATAACAATAACAGAATAATATATATATTTTGTATTACAATTATTGATGTGCTCATCACCTTAATGTTGCAGGTAAAGGAGGAGCTAATTGAAATTACATGATATACTGCTGGGTAGCTTATGAAATTCACCATGGGTTCAATAACGCTTTTCTTGACCTATAATAATACATGATAAAATATGTCTTATATTTGGTAGTGTTCTGAATCTTCTAGAAGTATGTCTTTAGCATCTGAATAGAGCATCACAATGTGTCTACAATGTACCTCTCACACTTGACCACACCCCAAACTAATGGCACACACATTTTAGGGTATTGTTTTGTTATGAATGCTTAGTGAACAGTTTTAAGAAGCCATGATATTAAATCCAACTAACTGTGAATTTATTTAAAAAAATGTAAGGAACGTCCGGTGGCTGCAGAATCACCCCCCGGTGGCACCAGCAGTGAAACCTCGACCAGCACCACCGAGGAGTCCTTCCACTTTGATGCTGAGCCCTGCACTCCCCTGGCAGAATCCACCATCTGCACCACTCCGGCACCGCGGCTCGGAGAGAGGCCAAGCACACTCAGCACTCGAAGGGCTCCGGCGAAGCGCAGGATGATGATACTAAATGAGATACTGTCTACCGCTGTTCATTGTTCAAGAGTGAAATGTAAATGGGCAAGCCGTTTTTCTGCCCCTCTATTCACATGCAGCCTTTCATACGTGATGGTTTCTTCATTCTCTAACTGTTGTGGAGCAGAGCTATACAGTTGCAGGATTAGTCTCAAGTACCTCAATATAATTATAGTATGTCTGCACTTTGTGCTCATTTAATCATTCATGTATTTTATATTCTACTAAAACTGAATCAAACCATAAACAAGGTGGCCTGTTGGGATTAATATATATATATCTGCACACATAGCGTTGTGTGTTCCTTCCAAACAACTGAACTCTGGTTTCATCCGTCCACAGAACATGTTGCCAGTCGTGCTGTGGAACATCCAGGTGCTCTTTTGTAACTTCAAACGTGCAGCCATGTTTTTTCTGGACAGCAGTGGCTTCCTCCGTGGTGTCCTCCCATGAACTCCATTCTTGTTCAGTGTTTTACGTATCGTAGATTCGTCAACAGAGATGTTAGCATGTGCCAGAGACTTCTTTAAGTCTCTAGCTGACACTCGAGGATTCTTCTTCACCTCATTGAGCATTCTGCGCTGTGCTCTTGCAGTCATCTTTGCAGGACGGCCACTCCTAGGGAGAATACAGTAGCAACCATAGATATATATAAACACTAGATGGCTCATGGGAGATTTTCCAGCGTAGCTGACCGGCCGCCATCTTGCTACAGTCAACAGTTACTCTGATTCGCGTTATGGTAGCTGTTGTCAGGTGAGTGATCTGCACAAAAATACTCTTAACTCGCTGAAATCTTGACTGATTTACAAACGGTTTGGTTTATTATAAACATTATTAGCATGGCTATGATACAGGATGCTTGGACATGTTGAAATTGCAGCTTTTCTTTGTGTATGTGGTTTATTTATATTAGCTGGCTAATAACAAGAGGCTGTGAGTGAGACCTAGTATTACAAAGTTCACCCAGCAACTTTACACCAGTGGGAGAGGCAGAACTGCTCTTTCTTTCAACATAACTTAAGTTACACATGATTTCTTCCAAGTGGTTTGGCTTGTTAAAAACATCTTGCATTATGATACAGGAATTTGCTGGCTTTGTGTTTACAGAAGTACCTGACTATGCCGGACTTTTGTGCAGCCTACGGATGCTCCAATCGCCGCTGTCTGCAAACAAGAACCCGTGGGATCACCACATATTGTTTGCTCAGTCTAATAAACCCATAACATGGTTGTGAAAGAATACCAAAGCTGAGGCTGGACGATGATTGATTGTTGGTGTGCCATGTGTCACCGTGTGTCTTATTGGTTTTGTGTTATACTGTATTTTATTGTGTGCAGCTGGTCCTTATCTCCAAGACACATTTAAAACAAATAACCTTGCTCCTGCTTCCTACATCCCCTCCACACCACACCAAGTTGTTCTTCTTAATATAATAATACATTTGTTGGGGGCCGCCTTTCATAACACCCAAGGACACCTTACAGGGGCATAGGGGCAATATAGGGAACAATTTAAACAGTGGATTTTGTGATATATCAGTCGGGGTGAGACAAGACTACAGAAGGACACAAAAGGACACATGGTACAGTTTATATTATTCTTGGTCTTTTTTCAATAACATATTTCAAATGTTCTGGATTTGTTTACAAATCTAGAAACTAAATACAAAACTAGGATGATATGAAGATCTCATGTCAAAAATAATTGTGATAAATTAGACAGAACTGGCCTGTCTGTGAGCACATTTTATGTTGGTTTGGTTCTATAAAGGTGTGAATATCTAAATAATATACCAACATATGCTATTGTCATTAGTTGTGTCCCTGTTCTTCAAGCTAAGATTTTTATATATAAAATATAAATGTATTTTAATTTTATAATTTATTTATAATTTATTTGGGGTGACGTGCAACAACATTAACCTTTCTGTTGGTCGCTTGTTAGCAGACCCTTCACGCCATGGCAGAGCGAACAGGTACAGGCAGGGCCCATAATGATAGCCCTATAGTTTAAATCTACTACCCACACATGAACATATGGAAATGGGTTACTATTTTAAAAAATAAATGTATTTATAAATGTATTTAGGAACCTATCCATGTGATTTTTAGTGGGGGTCGACCTCAAATCCTCTAGGGGGGTCCAGGGGCATGCCCCCCCCGGTAAGATTTTATTTTTTATTTTGGAGTTAAATGCATCAATCTGGTGCATTTTGAGGGGAAAATATAGAGACTAGATCTATGGAAACACCTATATTAAACAGAACTGTATACATTTCAATAATCATAAAATCATGGGCCAAACCATACCATACCATTTCCAATATGAAAAAAAACACTGAAACTTGCATTTATAGTTGTGAGTGTGGTCTGTGCTCCTGAATCATCAGCCTCTCCTGTCTCCCTCCTCTCCCCCTGCTCCTCGTTGAGGCAGCAGCAAAGACTAGTTTTCTCTCAACAAAGTTTTAAAAGTGTATCTTACCTTTTTTCACCTTAATATGTGTTTACATAAATGGTGACCACACCGTTTGAGACCCACTGAGAACTTAGACTAAGTTAACTATCTAAACACTCAGAGAGTCCTTTACCTCACCTGAGCTTGAATGACACACAGAGACCAATCAAGGGCTTTGATTTATGATCTGTATGACAGTGGCCATGCCGGCAGGCCACATCATGTGGACAGCCAGTCACCCTGTGTGAGGCAGGCCACTTAACAGGCCAGAAGGAGGTGAGATCAGTGCAAGGGAGCGAGGGATCATTGTCCACAAGTTAATCGATCGCAGATGGTGTCGTGGTCACGGACGAATAAAAAAAAACTTATAAAAAAAAAAAAAACTAAATGGGTCGCGAAATATACTTGGGCGGCCGTTAATATACCTAGGCGGCCCGCCCAAGTATAGTCTATGTGTGGGAAACCCTGAATATCTGCATCATTTGATCCCACTTTATGCTTTGCCCTTGCTGCTTGTTTTACACTGATTTTGTATCTTATTTCTTACTGATGTAAAGCACTTTGAACAGCAATCCCCTGTATGAAAGGTGCGATACAAATAAAGTTATTATTATTCAGATGGATGTTTTCTCTGTTCATTCTCCCATTATCCTCCTCAATCTGCCTACAAGTATTTTAATGTTGCAGCTGTTACTATATACAATACTAATGCTAGGGCTACAACTGACAGTTATGTAGGCGCATTGTTTATTGTTTCTTATCGCTGTGTGATTAAAAGAACACAAATAGCAGGATAGGCAATGCAAAAACTTTATTTCGCACCTTCATACACACACAACACAACATTAGAATGAGCTTTTATTAACGCCTACATGATGATAACCTGTCACCATGGCATTAATACAGAGCGGGCAGAACACCAAATCTAGCTCCAGTGCCGCACGAGACATGTTTTCGATGGACGAGAGTGAAATGGAACGCACGCGCTATTTGTTGTTTGTTATATCACGGTCTGTTCTTCTTCTCTGTCTTCCGGTTGTTGCCTCTTTTGAATGACGAATACACACTACCGCCGCCTGCTGGTAAGGAGAGTTATTGCCACTCACGCACTGAAGTCTTTGCGGTGTGTTCCCGTGCGACACATGGCCAAAACGCAGGAGAACACGTCGGCGAGTCCTCTGGTGACTGCTTGGTGTGTCAGGGCCTTAACACGTGCTCTCTGCTGCACTTTCTCAAGGCACTCTGATGCATCTCAAACTGTCACCTGATTTGGTGTTATTATTGTTAATATCATCCCATCGCTGCCATTATATCAAGCTGTAATCACAGTGTGAATTTGCACTATCCTCCTTTCAATGCACCATTATATTATAGTAGATTTCAATCTATTTTTCATTCTATGTCTATTCTATGCTCATATCTGTGTGTCTTTACTGGCAACTGTATTCTCTGTGACATCAGTTTTCTGTGACTATTGTATGAGATATCACTCACTTTGGATTGCAATCAGTGTATGTTATGGTGTTATACAAATAAAGCAACACACACACACACACACACACACACACACACACACACACACACACACACACACACACACACACACCACACACACACACACACACACACACACACACACACAATCAAATGTCGTTATAGATGTATGCTCTGCAGCGTTCTCCTCCTGCTCTCCAGGGTTATTTCGGGCGGCAGGTGGAAGATGTTTTCAATGAAAAAGTTGTAATAACTCACATTTCACGACCTGCACTAAACATGAAAATCTCACATTTATTATCCTTAATATCTTGGTTTCTACTTACCTCTGGTCCCATTGTTCTGTTGTCTTACATAATAAGCTCCAGGGAAAACACATCTTATTGATATTCCGTTTCTCTGTTATTTATTTGTATTGCGTTTGATATGAATTAGTTTTGTTTCTGTATGTCTATATGTTGCATTGTTGCAGGAGCCTGGGACTTGAGATGTTCATTGCCTTATCTCCACTAGCTACTGTGTATGACAATAAAGCCTTGAACTCTTTATAGGTCATCCAAAACTAAGTAACAGAAAAACAGGTTACATTACTGCATATCCTGATATATGAGACTACAAATGACAGCATGTATTTTGACCGGTAAAGTAATTATAACAGAATACATATTTAAAGTAAACAGTGGTATAACCCTGTATGAACTCGCTCTCAGTTCACCGCCCTTCTGTTCCCCTGACAACAGCGCCTCCTTGTGTCCACCAGGCAACACTGTGTCCTGCAGGCAGGCAGGGAGGAATGTAGAAAAGGGAACATCTTAAATTCACTTTGCCCAGCAACAACAGTCCCATTGGGCTTCTCGATAAAACAGCTCAGAGGCAGAGAGGAGGAGAGGCAGGAGGATGCTGTCTAGACACAGAGGCTGAAAGACACCGCAAGGTGTTTTAAAGAGGCCCTTCGCTCATGTACAGGTTCGTGGTGTTTTGTGGATAGGATATTTTCAATTCTACTGATTTGTTTATTTTTTTTGCAAAGTCAAGTAAGATAAGTAAAATGTTGTTTATTGGTGTTTAATTTTGATGTTTTGCTAATCAGGCTTCAACTGTCCTGCAACGTAACGAGTGAAATAAATCATATGAAAAGTTATAAAATATAGTTCAACTGCCCGTACTTCCTTTACCCTCCTGTTGTCTTCGGGTCAAATCTGACCGATTTACTACATTCATCAATCAAAACTTTTTTGTTTTACATTTGATTGCTTCAAGGCTTCATGATATCCTTCACAGCAGACATTTGAACATATCAAATGGCTGATCAACACTTTCATTGCATTTTGGATGATTTAGTCAACTTTGTAACACCATGGTGTTCCCGGTGATATGACCGCCATAAAGAAAAGGAATTAGTAATCATCCGGATCAGATCACACACACACACACACACACACACACACACACACCACACACAACACACACACACACACACACACATACCATGTATACATCACTTCAGGGGACATTACATTGACTTACATGCATTTCCTGGAGACTTATCCTAACCCTAACCATAACCAACACATGCCTAACCCTTACGGCCCGTCCACACTACAGCGTCGACAGCGTCGGAAGCGTCGACAAACTCCAATCTGCCCATTCACTTTCAATGGGGTGACGTCACGTTGCCTCGCTTTTTCGCCGAACTGAATTGTGGGTAGCAGAGCGGTCCGTCTCCGGCGTCAGAAGTTGAACAATGTTCAACTTCTGACGCCGGAGACGCCGGAGTAGCCAGCGCCAGCCAATCAAATCCTGTTTCGGAAAATCTGACAGCTGAAGCCGTAGCCAATCAAACCGCGTCTAAGCTGGGAGGGTCGTGTTGCTTGAATAAAATCCCCAAGCTCCAGACACGCCCAGCTCCAAGCTTTTTTTGGAGCTGTAGTGTGGACGCTCCGTTACCCTTACGGAGCGTCCACACTACAGCTCCAAAAATAGCTTGGAGCTGGGCGTGTCTGGAGCTTGGGGATTTTATTCAAGCAACACGACCAACAACCAATCACATGAATCTCCCGCCCCCGACATACAAAGCAAAACCCCCGGGGATTTTATGGGAGCAATATATATATATATATATATATATATATATATAAACTCCCCAAACAGGCGAAACCCTACCAGTTTCCCCACTGTCTCTGCCACCTCCCTCCATGCCTGGTTCCTCCGGTTTGTATCCCGGTAGGTGAAGAGGGTCTGGTCATACAAAACCGGGTGATTCGCTATGGCGATAGTTAGTTTCTCCTCCGACTTTTTTTGAAATATAGAAATGAACGGCGGGATATCTCTCCCAGCTTAGACGCGGTTTGATTGGCTAACGCTTCAGCTGTCAGATTTTGGGAAACGGGATTTGATTGGCTGGCGCTGGCTACTCCGGCGTCCAGGCGACCAGAAGTTGAACAATGTTCAACTTCTGGTCGCCTGGGACGCCTGAGACGCCTCGCTCTGCTACCCACAATTCAGTTCGGCGAAAAAGCGCGGCTACGTGACGTCACCCCATTGAAAGTGAATGGGCAGCTTGGAGCAGCTTGGAGCAGCTTGGAGCTTTCGACGCTGTCGACGCTGTAGTGTAGACGGGCCGTTACCCTTATCCTAAACCTAACCAAGTCTTCACCCTAAAATGAATGATCTCCCTTATGGGGACCTCCATTTCGTCCCCATAAGGGAAGCCAGTCCCCACACGTGACTATGTAAACAGATTTAGGTCCCCACAAGTATAGTAATGCTAGACCACACACACACACACACACACACACACACACACACACACACACACACACACACACACACATATGAGAGGCCGACTAGCTCACAACTCATACTTGGTCTTACAAACAATATCAGAATCTCACACGTACACCATTAAACTCTTTTATACATATTGCTAAACACTTGTACACGCACTATCAGACTCTTTCACACACTTTTGTCTGGGCCATAAATAAAACTTACTTACATACCAAACTGTACTTGTTAGAATCACTATTATTCCCACTTATATACAACATCATACTACAATATAATACTCAGTGTATGCAAGATGGAACACGTTGTGTGTGAGAGAGAATGATAGTGTGTGTGAGAGAGGAATTGTAGTGTGTGTGAGGGTATAGTAGTGTGTGTGAGAGACGTATTGGGATCATTGGTATTAATGTGGACCGGAGGGAGAGGGTGACGAGCATAAGTTTTACTTTCCTTTTTTATTTCAATTCCAACTTTGGTCCTGAAGAATATGTTTCTCTGTTGTCCACGTTCATAAAGCAAAGCAGCAGCATCAGAGCACGGTGCAGAGTCTCTAGAGGAGTTTACATTAGTCCCTCGTTCTTATTGAACATCCATGTTGTAGTCCGCTGTATAGAAAACTGTAGTTTCCATGGTTACCCCACAGCAGCAGACGCACATTCATGACGTCCGCTGGCGCATCATAAACACGTCGGATAGTGAAAGTGCAGTCGGGTTCTCTCAAGCAGTGTTTCTCAAACTTTTTCATACCAAGGACACTTAACCAATAAAAAAACACTCGCGGACCACCTAACTTCACAAATATCCAAAATCACATCGTTTTTTCTAGAACAGATTACAAATCGCCTGAATATGGTACAAACAAGTGGCAAGATGTGTGATGAAGGTGTTGCGCGGGGCTATGTCATGCAATTGAAAGTGAAACTTAAACTCGCTCCCTTGCGGAGATATTCCCGCGAGAGTGCGGAAAACTCAATTAATTAATTAATTTCAAATGTGAAATGTTACCAATATACTCACGGACCACTAGGGGGCGCTCACGGACCACCAGTGGTCCGCGGACCACACTTTGAGAAGCACTGCTCTAAAGTACCGCAGTCTCTTCTCCTAAGTCCTTTTGAATTCTCCTATCCACTATCGCTTAACCCCGTGACGTTTCACTCAGAGGTCAAGGAACAGACGATAGGTGTTATGATTCTGTTTAGTTTTGTTTTTGTTGTGTGCTCTTTCCTGTCTCCCCCCTCCCTTCTCTGTGTTCCTCTGCAGGCTGGTGTGTGACAGGGAGCTGGCTGGCTCTTCCCAGGACGAGGCACACCTGTTTCCACTCACCTCTTCACCTGTAGATATCAGAGCCCGGTCCTCATACCACTTCCCTGCCAGATCATTCCTCTGTGTTTCGACCCTCCGGTGTGCCTCGCTGCCCTCCTCGTCTTGTGGATTCTTTGTTTGGATGTTTGCCTCCTGTCCCTGACGACTCAGTGCCAGCCAACTTCCTGACTCCACTGCCATCTTTTTTCTGTTTTCTGCTTGAATAAAGCTTTTGTTTTTTACCATCTCTCTCCAGTCTTTTGCTTTGGGGTCCAACAGTCTATAGGCCTTAACAATAGGGTTAGACGATAGGAGCTGATTGTTGGACTATTCGACTGCAACCCTTGTGTTTTTGAAAGCTTATGACAGTTTATGTGAGAGGACATTGTGCTGGTTGTAAGAGAGCATACTTTAAAAGGAAGTCAGGTTGATCCAACAGGAAGCCAGTTTAAATATTCATTCCTTAACTGGTTTACAGCCTTGAAAACGAAGCCTGAAGCTGCTCAGAGCACGGCTACATTTGAGCTGCAATAAGAACTTTCGGTAACACTTTATATTAAGGTACACAAATTCACCATCAACTAGTTGATCATTAACATGCATATGAGCAATATATTGGCTATTTATTATTCATTATAAAACCCTTATTAATGTCTCATTCTACATGACCATATTCTCCAAGTAATAAGCCATTAGTTGAGTTTTTCCTCAATAACCCTCAAATTAGTGCTTATTTATTGTAAGGAAGTTGTTGTCCATGAGTTTTGGTCTGAATATACTTTGCTCAATATGGGCCCAATAAGACAGTAGTACCTCATTTTGAGTTATTTAGACTTAATTAACACTTATAGTTTCATGTCTTGTTACATAAGAATAGATCATATTTGATCTAAAACATATCTATTTGTGATCATACTGTGTGACCTGCTTGTATGTACTTACACACTAGGTGTACTGTCTCAGTGCAGGGGCGGACTGAGGGGGAAAAGTGGCCCGGGGATTAATTGACAGACAGGCCCACTTAATGCGCGGCATGTATCGGCCGGCCGGCGACGAAAGTATATTACTTAAACAAAAAACCCTATGCCTTTAATGTTATTTTGGATAATTATTCATATAGTAATCACATTACCTGAGCCCTTGATTTGCCTAGAGCAAAATAGTTACGGCATATATTTAGTGATTTTAATGTTAACAGATCATTGATGCAATAACATTTCGACCCAATTTGCCTGACTTGACACATGGAATAAAACATGGGCGACGTACGAAGCATCCTCAATGTGGGTGAGACAATTTAACAGGGGGTGTGGGCAGGTGGTGGACCTCACCTCCTCTAGGGGGGTCCGGGGGCAAGCTCCCCCGGGAAGACATTTTTTTTACATGTCGAAGTTAAATGCATCAATCTGGTCCATTTTGAGAGCAAAATTAGGGACTAAATCTATGGCAGTCAGTAGGGGCTTGGACTGTGAGCCGTAGGGTCGCCGTTTCAAGTCCCCGACCAGACCTATTTGGAGTGTGGACTTCTACTTGGAGAGGTCCCAGTTCACCTCCTGCCCTGCCGTGGTGCCCTTGAGCAAGAAACCAGACAAGGCTGTACCTTTAGTAATGAATATTAAATGTTGTGAGGAAATCTTTCCACCAATAATTCCAATAAGTAATCCAAAATGTATTCACTTCAGGTTTACGAAAGTAACTGTAATCAGATTCCTAGTTTTTCAAATGTAACACGATCTGAATACAGTTACTTGATTTTTGTATTCTGATTACGTAACGCCGTTACATGTATTCCGTTACAACCCAACCCTGGCCACACCCCACTGGGCTGGGCTGGGCTGACACTTACAAATGTGGGCCGGTAGGATTTAGGCAAAAAAAAAAAGAACTCACAGCACCGGCCCACCGGGGAGACTCCCGGTATTCCCGATGGCCAGTCCGCTCCTGTCTCAGTGTGAACATAGATTAAACAGCCAGCCAAAGTATTTTGAGAGCCAGGGAATGAGCAGCCATGCTCCTTTATTGAATTATTTGCCGTCTACTCTGACATTCAAACGGAGTGAAACTATAAAAAAGAAGATACAAGGCACTTAAGGATCTCATACATGCAAGTGTAACATACACAGATTAACACACAGGACCGCTAAGTGTAAACAAGGTAAATATAGCTAATGCTAGCTGTGCAATAATAAGGTGACCAGATTTTCAAAATTAAAACCGGGGACATTTAGAGTTTTGCGGTCAATATCTCATTAACATATCCAATTTTCTTCACTGTTAAAGAAAAAAGGGGGACAATTCTGGTTCAATGTAATTCGAACATTTGGATACAAACAGAAGGACGATAGCTCATATATGAGACTTCAGGTCTTTTATTTTGAAACTCTACATCAGGTTGTCCAGATTCTTTCTGAGTGATTAGATGGGGTGTCCTGCTATCACCCTGGAGTGAAATAAGTCTTTGATAATTTGACAGTTTTTTATTTATTCTTGTGTAAAAACAGAACGACGATAGCCCATATATGAGACTTCAAAGGTATTTTATTTTGAAATTCTACATCAGATTGTCCTGATTTTCTCTGAGTGACTAGATGGGGTCTCCTGTTGCTATCACCCTGAAGTGAAATAAGTATTGTATTGACTTCGAATGACTCTTTGATTATGGACAGTTTCCATTAAATAATAATCAAAATATAGATGGACAATAGATCTAATTTGAGATTTTAAACAGCAGACATTTTAAAGTCACCCAGTGGAAATGTCAGATATGTCTTCATAACTGTAAGTTTACATTCACTCAGTTATAATGTGGTAGTTATACGTAGTTTGTCTTAAATTATTATTGATCACATTATATAGTACATATTTCTTAATTTAAGCTCCAGTATATATGAATATGTTTGGTGTGTTTTTTAGGTATATCTGTTATTGACCGAGTAAACGCTTTTATTTTTTTGCGGCCCTCAGATTAATTTATAAACAAACGTAATTAATAATAAAAAAATAAAAACAATTTAAATGTTGTTTAACTTGTAGTACTGATACCGTCCACTAGACTCCTTGTTACGTCGCGAGCTGCGTACATTCAAATACCGCAAAATAATCGGTGACTTATTTGTGTGTATTGTGTTTGTTTCCCGGGGAAACCCTCACAAGAAACACCGGCTGTTGTTATGCCTGCTGTGCCGTTAAGTTGCCTCTTGTAATTATGCCTTTACAAGCTTCAAAGTTGTATTTATCATCTGAATTTGGCAAAACAATTTAATATTCTTAAAACCAAGACTTTGTTTATATGAAATCAGATGAAAACAAACTGTCACGGACCCTGCCGTGTTATCTATGATTACTACGCTTTTCATTCATAATGTCAGCGGGAGGGAGGGGGGGCGGCGCTGAGGAACAGCAGAGTGCGGGCGTATTGACATTCCCCTTATTGTGGAATAAGGGGAATGCAGAGACTGGCTACAAGTGTTTTAGGTTCAAGTTAGACAACTAATGTCTGGGTTAGTGTTCATGACTTCATGTGTATGTCATCTTGGTTAATCTCAATACACACAATAATTACATACAACACATGGAATTTGTGTGTGTGTGTGTTCCAAGTGAATCTGCGGCCCCCTGGTGACCAGTACATCAATGATGTGGCACCCACCACCATCAAAGTTGCCCATCCCTGCCGTAATGCATAGGATATTCGTGCACCGCAATTCAACGTGCGGGCTGGCTTGACTGTGTTTTCCGAAGTGGGGGCTGGCTTGACCGCAGTCTGTTTACCCAGTGTTTCCTGACATGAAACGTTTTATTTCACCTTGCTATGTGTGTTTAACGTATATTAAAAAACGGGACATTTCCGGGGACAATTTCAACCGGGGACAGGCCAATACAAACGGGGACTGTCCCCGGAAAACGGGGACGTCTGGTCACCCTATGCAATAAGCATGTATACAGGCCAGTATGGCTAACGCTAGCGCGAATGCTAACGCAATTTAAAACATCTCGAAATGTCATCAAATAAACACAATACATGTTTCTAATCCTTACAGTCAGTGTACGTGTTAGGCTTACACTGACAGTCATTGCTTTCTGACGGACTTGACCCTTTTGCTCTTCAGGTTGCATCGGGAAAATTAGTAGCAGTCTCTGCCATTGTGGGCGGTGTCCGTCAAACAAAAAACGTAGAGCCAATCAGGAACTGAGAATTTAGTCCAACTTCCTTTTCAATCAAACTCCCGTTTAAATCATACTCTCTCAAACACATAACTATTCTAATGCACACACCCTCTCATTCTGTTTTATACACATACCTATATAGTCCTTCACATGAACTATTATTACCTCTTATAAGCTATTATTCGTCCTCACTGCTATTCCGTTTTACATATACAACTATTGTTATTAATATGAAATACTATTCCCTTTTACATGGAAATGATAAAAGCCTGATGAGTAAAATGTTATCATTACGAAAACTGCTTTTTATTTTAAGATCTTCTAACTTACTACTTCATAAAATCGTGTTGTGGATGTTGTTACTGTATGTTTATCCCCCTCTCTTTCCAAAAAAATGCATGACGTGTAAAACGTTATGTGTTTTTCTTTATTTGCAATAAAAAATCTCCCTTTACAAATATACCAGGGAAACGCAGCACGTTGTAAACCTCCCGCCCCCGAACAGAGAGCAAGCGACCGCAGAGGAGTCAAACATCTGGAAGGACAGAATTATACAGAAACTGAGAATGCAATCCCACACACAGTTCAGATTTACACTGCTCCTCGCTCTTTGGAGAAAACTTGATTCTACTTGCAGAGATTTAAATCGAAGCCTCGACGCTTCCTGCACCATTCGTCCGTCCTTTTGAGGTACGATGTCGAAACTTCATTGTAAACACAGTTAGGCTTACATTCATTGTTTCACACCAAAACAACTTCAACCCTGACGGGAAAAAAACATTTGCATATTTGTTGAATATTTTAAAACCTGCATCGACTTCTTCACAGTATATAACTGGCACCATTTGGAAAAAGCTTGCAAGTGTGAGCAGGAACTTATATCAATTTATTTTCCTGCAACGTGCAAAAAAACAAGAAGCCATTCATAAAAACATCGCTACTAGTGGTCATTACATTCCTTATGGTACCTTTAATCCAACCCTAATTTAAACGAAGGTCATTATTGTGCAAAATCTACCAATGGCCAAAGTTTCCAGTTTTTTGGTTAAAGGGGCCCCATTATGTTCATGTTCAGGTGTATATCAGTATGTAGTGTCTCTACTTTAAAGAGTCCTCTCCTGCTGATGTTCAGGTGTATATCAGTATGTAGTGTCTCTACTTTAAAGAGTCCTCTCCTGCTGATGTTCAGGTGTATATCAGTATGTAGTGTCCTCTCCTTTAAAGAGTCCTCTCCTGCTGATGTTCAGGTGCATATCAGTATGTAGTGTCTCTACTTTAAAGAGTCCTCTCCAGCTGGTGTTCAGGTGTATATCAGTATGTAGTGTTTCTACATGTCTCCATGCTTTAAGGTTCAAAAAGCTCTTTATTTTTCTCATACTGCCTGTGCTGCAGCACCTCTTTTCACCCTCTGTCTGAAACCAGAGCCCAGTCTGCTCTGATTGGTTAGCTGGCCGGCTCTGTTGTGATTGGTCAACCGCTTAGAGATGTCCCGCCCCTTAGCTCATCATGCACAATGTGTTGGAGCACTAGCCAATAGAACTGCGAGTGTTACATAGTGATGTCACTTTGTTCTCGAAGGAGATGGAACTTTGGGGCCTTTGTCGACCATTTACATGCACAAAAACCTCAATAACTCACTACAGGAAAGGGAGAACCCCAAAAAGCACAATAGGGCTTCTTTAAAGCAGCTTAACCCCAAGTAGCGCTGTGAGAGAACCGAGAGAACACATTCCTGCAAACAGTTCCAAGCTTTCCATTGATTCGTTGGTGCTCCAAAAAAGACAGCGTTGTGCCAGTAAGAAAGAAGGAACAATGCAGCTTCTAAAATATTTTATGAGAGCACATGTTCAGGGATGTGCAACATGTTCAGGGATGTGCACAATGTGTTGGTGAGAAACATTTCACATAAACATAACGAATTGTTTATAAGAAATCTCCACAAGGCAACTTGTAATGGGAACAACGTAAAAAAGATACTGCAATTGCATGAAAGTACTTTTATGTACTTCGGTGCCCCAGCACTTGGTGCCCCATGGCACTAAGTGCAGATCGCGTTCACACCGGAATAAGTCCCTGAGGGAAGATTTCGCAAATGAAGCCGCTGACGTCACTTCTTCTTCTTCTGCTTTGGGTTTACTAGCAGGCCGCAAACCACTTCTCGGCGTATACTGCCACCCGGAGTCCCCGGTCGGAAGTCCCCGGAGTTGGGGACTGGCTTCAGTAGAAGCTGCTGGGACTCCCAGCAGCTTCTACTGAAGCCTTCAGAGTAAATCTCCAGAACACCTCCTCATCTCCACCGCTCCCATGTTTTCTTTTGTGTTGGCATAAGTTAGTCTCTCTGCGTTGGTGCGCGGGGCTAATGCTAATAATGCTAATGCTGCTAATGCCAGCAAATACAATGGCGGCTTCAACTTTTCAGAGTTTTACGGGGCGTGGTTTGCACTTCGCCCAGCCAATCAGAAATTGGTACTTTTTTCTCCCAGGATCGTACCACCTCTCTAGCAGGCACTAAAAATGGGGGTAAAAGTTCCCGGCACCAAGTCCTCTTTTTGGTGTGAACGCAAAATAAGGGGTAGTAACGGAACTAAACGGAAAAAGTACCCCGGTGTGAACGCGCCTATTTAAATGAGAAAAGAGAGAGAGGGGTGAAATGTTTCTTAAATAAAACATTTTTAAAAAGGCCTCCGAGTTACATTGATATACATAGAAATCACCCAACTTGAGATTTTACCGTACATACATTTAAGGGCATGAAACAAATCAAAAGCAACAACAGGAAAATATACCCTCACCCTTTAGCCTGTGCTTGTCCCAGCGATATGCTACAACAGGACATTACAGGGCGATGTATCTGGGAGATGCATCTGAAGAACAATGTGACAGATGTTACTTTAATCTACTATTTGACAACAAAGGTAGCACGAAGTTGTAGAGTTGCACTTGTTCTCACAGTGTGTTTTTGGCTGTCTGAATGCAGCTTACTTTTCATCAGAGTCTGAGGTACGTGTGAGGCAGCGGATAGAGAGCTTTGTGTTTGTTTTTGCACTTTAAACCAGTCAGGAAGATTTACAGTGAAGCAGCTGTTGTTGGAAACAGGAAACTGACCTCTCGCATTTCAACCAAACGGTTTCTGTAAATGTATTTAGAAAAACACTCCCATACCACAGCCAGGCCGGTACATTCACTTAAGGGTGAAGTGTTTATGCTTCATATTTGTATGGGCTGTACCTGTGAGAGAAACGGGGCTACACGGCTCTGCATCAGCTGAGAAACATCTGGAATACTGCTCAGTCTGTGTCGGAGAAATCTGATCCTTCACACTCTTTCATAACAGAGTTAGTTAGGCAAATAATCTAAATGAGAAGAGTGAGAGGGCTTATGCACAACAGAGAAGGAGAGATAATTCACCCCAGAGATGTGATGTAGCTGTATTCATCATGAGAGGGTGCAGGTGGGGGGTGGCTGGATATAAAGAGACAGACGGACAGAACATCCTTAGCCCTGTCCCACTTGATGCTCTCAACAGGACCAACATAAGCAAGCATGTTCATGACCGTGTCAAACTCAATTTCATCGCGGGCCACATCAGCATTATGGTTGCACTCAAAGGGCCGGTTGTAACTTTAAGACTATATAAAAATACATATGTAATGTTTAATATCAGAATACCTTTATTCGTCCCACAGAGGGGAAATGTGCATATAAACGTATGTAATATATGACATTATTGCCTCTGCATTGGATTATTATGGGATAGACTAAGTCTGAAAGCAGTAGTCTAGGGCAAATAATTGGAAATCTCTTCAGTGTGTATGTCACAAAATTATTATAAAAAAAAGCCAAATTCTGGAAAAATATGTAAAAAAATTGAAATTTTGAAGCAAAAAAGTAAAATTTGAACAAAATTCATATTTGAGATGCATTGTGGGACATGTAGTTTATGGGCAACGTGCTTCTGTAAATCGGCATGTAACCGTATAATAAACGTGTTGTATTGCTCTTGTGGGGCCACATTAATGAAGTCGCGGGACGGATTTGGCCCCCGGGGCCTTGAGTTTGACACCCCTGCTGTAAATGAATCGGTTAATGTATAAAGTAATCAGTCAGTGGGTTGGCCCGGTTAACAAATGAAGGGCTCGATTGTGGAACAGAAGTCCGAGTAGTTCTGGTCTCTGTGGATCACCGCGGCCTCCGGCGAGTGACGAAGATGAGAACCCTGCGGATAGCGATCAGGCGATCTTTGAGAGACGTCATGGCGAGGATGGTGAGCTGAGCTCGGTTCTCCAGAGGGAGGACAGCGAGCAGCCACCAGCTCCAGGCCGGGCCACTGGACTCGCCTGCAGGAGAGAGAGGAGGCACGTTTATTCATCGAGCACATGTTCAGACGAAGAGGCAATTCAAAGTGCTTTCCATCAAACAACAAAGATTCTCTCTTTGATCCATTTCTATAAAAAACCTGTCTGAAAATGAGCTGATCAGATTTTGGCCACTTTATGATGTCATAACGATGTTTTGGCTTGTGTAGCCATAGCCAATCAGCAACCAAGGTAACCCCCCCCCCCCCCTTATCCCCTGAATCTCCTCTAGAGCACCATTGAGTTCTTTGTAACCAAGTCTCTCTCAGAGGGGCGTGGGGAGGGGCTCCTTACTTTCATCTGAAGTAACAGACAGAGAATCAGCACTTTGGAAACAGGGCTGAAACAGAGGGGATTATGGGTAATGCTGCAATGATCTGTTTGGTGTGTCAGCCAATCAGAGACAGGTTCTGTATATATCTGAGACCTGTGATATATTGATGACAGACAGTGAAATAGGAGACCTTTAAAGCTTAATAGGAAGACAACACAAAGGAACACAAAAAGAAACATAATGGAATAACAGATTCATAAAAGAATACAAACATTCTAAAAAAACCACATTGTAAATACAATGAGTTAAAAGACTTCTGGGTAAGCAGCTGAAAGAAGTCATGTTTTTAGCCTCGACTTAAAATAAGTTGTTTCCATTAGTGGGAGCATGAAAAAAGGAGAAACGTGGTTGGTGATTGGAGTCTTCTTTTGTTTTGCACGTAAGACTGCACATCCTCCTGGATATTACCAGGGTGCACCGAATGGGAAATTCTTGGCCGAAACGATACCGCAAATAGGAAAAAGTTGGCCGAAAAAACCGAATGCCGAAAGGCCGAAAATGATAATAGAAATATATCTATATAATGTATACATTTTTTTACCAATGTTGTTCAGCTACCTGATTATGAAAATAGACAGATTATGGCAAAACATAACTTAAATAATAATCACTATTATGGGTCCATAAAACATTTATTCAGCACTTTGAACATTTGTACATTTATTTTCTCTGTAGGATAATAACTACAACAAAGTGCATTCAGAACAAAGCCAAGGGGCTTTAAAACAGCATAAACATCTAGGCCAGTAGGCCTACAACAAAATAGTGTCAACAACAACAACAACAACAAATGCACCTATAAGTGCATGCATACAAATGTGCAAACTGGATAAATGCACATGAATGTAACTATAGTATTTACAAATGAAAGCTTATGATAAGCCTATGATAAGCCAGCCTTGTCTACTTATTAAGGAAACGTGGGAGGTTCTTTTTAATGAACAGTAGCTTCTCTGCTTTTATCAGCCATGAGTCTGTTCCTCTTCTCATCAAGCACATGAGAGGCAGCGCTGGATGGCTGTAATATCTGTAGCCAAGAGCTCATGGATGTGATTAGCAACGACATTGTACAGTTCAGGTAAGCACACGTCTGCTAAGTGTCGTCTGCTAGGCAAGAATAACGTGGCTCAATATGCTCAATAAGCCTACGAAATCCAACGTCCTGTACGACAGAAAACGGTTTGATCGTCCATGGCGATGCATTCCATTAACTTCCGAGTAATGCCCTTGCCTTAGGACCATCACTGGGAAACTTTTTAATCTTTTCAAAAAGGTCCGCCACAGAAGGAGTCGGGGTGCTGGGAAGGACTTTTTTTTTCTGTGCGCTGGTGATTTCATCATTACTCCGTATATTGGTCCGGGTGTTTAGATTTCAGGTGATGGAGTAATCCCGAAGTGCTGAAAGTCTTTGAAGTTACACCCCCTCGAGAAATGTCAGCTGAACACGTTTTGCAAATCGCAATCCGCGACTCTTTATCTGATATTGTGAAGTATCTCCAAGCGGCAGACATGTTGCTGTGAGCCAGCCGTGAGCATGGTCCCTGCCTCGCTGCGTCGCCGCGTCTTTATTACGTCATCACAACAACACGTTAGGTTGCCTGTTCTGACATTCGTGATATTTTTTCGGTGATATTTTTTCGGTGCTAAACCCTTTCGGCCGAAAGGGCCTTTTAACCATTTTCGGCCGATAATTTTCGGTGGCCGAATTTTCGGTTGCATCCCTAGATATTACTAATCAGAAGATCGGATAAGAACTAAAAGGAAAGGACAGATGTTTGCTATAAAAACCATTTGACTAGATATCGGGTGGCTGCAGTCAGTGTTAATTTCAGCCGTTTCTGGGGGCTGAGGTCCGGACACACCCACAAGCCGATTTCGGCCGTCGATAGATGTCGGGCCGGCGATGAGCGTCGTGTCACCCTATTGGTTGTGTCCCGCACCGTTGTGTCTTTTCGGCGTGCCAACAGCAGTCGGCTAAAGAAATCACTCTGATTGGCTGTTCAGCTAGCGAATCAGTGCATGAGAAGCGAAACGGAAGCGAGGGACCCAAACAAACGATTAAGAAGGCAAATCTGAGATTTCCTTTAGCTCCAGCTCTCGACGCAGGTTCGGGAAAGCCCCGTGAGCTTCTCGCTGTAGAGTGAAAATGGAACGCACACGCTATTCGTTGTTTGTTTATATCACGCAGTCTGTTCTTCTTCTCTCGGTTATCACGCAGTCTGTCTTCCGGTTGTTGCCTCTTTTGAATGACGAATACACACTACCGCGGAGAGGTATTGCCACTCACGCATGCGCAGCTCGTACGTGCTTCTTGGCCGTCGGCTGAAGTCTTTGCGGTGTGTTCCAGTGCGACACATGGCCAAGACGCAGGAGCGCGAGGCGACATTCCGTCGGGACGTGTTCTTTGGTGTCAGTTTGGTGTGAAAGCACCTTAACAGTAAACCGACATCCTATATAAATCATGTATTGGATGTTGTTTGTATGTTCGTATCCGTGGAGATGTGAAATGAGTGGTGAATGAACAGGTGTTTGCTGACCAGAGGGTCGGGGTCGTTGCTGGGGAGGTGTCCGAAGTGGCTGAGGATCTGGCTCTTCATGTTGTCCTTCAGGGAGGTGAACCAGTTGTTGGCCTGCTCGTACACAGCGTCATGCATCTTCAGAATCTCCACAAGCTCCTCCCCCTCCACCTGATTGGACAGAGAGATATATTGTTATGATTGGAAGGATGTGGGTTCAATCCTCGCTCATGCAGTCAACATGTCGATGTATCCTTGGGCAAGGTCTTTAAGTGGAGTGCCTTGCATGGCAGACCCTGCCTCTGTGCGAATGTGTGTGAAGGGGTGATTGATGACTTATATGACTTATGTATAAGTAAAGCGCTTAGAGCAGGGCTATTCAATTAGTTTGGAATGGGGCCGGTGATGAAAATGATCAAAAGCAAGGGGCCGGGAAAAATATGGCAATCATATTAAGAGCTTCAGATACAGTAAATACTACAACAGCATCGTGCAGTGCTTATAGTGTGTACAACATAGCCCCAAGGCCTTTCTAGATCTAAATGGCAAGTTCAGAACTCCGACATGTGAAGCTGATTTAACCATCAACATCATTTCATTTCATTTAGGTGAAATGATCTAATCGTTCACGCAGAGATGCAATCAAGGACCGTTTGTCACTACAGCAGCTCGTAGGTGGGTTCGAAACCCGAGCCCGCAGAAGTTTTCAGGCATCGTCTTTCCCTCCGTCTCTCAATGTAACACCCTCTCTGGAAAGCGCTTAGAGGAATCATAAAGCCAATATAAACGAGGTCGATTTACCATTTAAACACCCTTGACAACGGTTACATATTTTCCAAGTATGACAAATATCCCCCGTCTGAAAAGACACTTATTTGGGTAGCAAATCATTCATTTGAGCAAGTCTACATTTCAATCAGTGCAGAAAAGTCTCTGAATGTCCCACAGTGAAGGGAACTCTCTGTTCAACTGGCAGTGAGCTACTGGCTCGGGCCGAAACCCAAAAGCCTCTCCTCTGCGTGCCGACACTTTGTGATCTGATCGACAGCATAATGATGTAAGCGACCTCCCGCTGAACCCACCTTTTTGTCCTCCAGATACTCTATCTTAGCCGTGGGTATCCGTCTCTCTGGCCGTGGCTGAGGACTTTAAACCGCGAGACGCCGATAGTGTCGACCACGGAGCGACCGTCGGAAAGAACTTCACATCTCGCACCTGAAACACAGCTCACTTTGTTTTTAACTCGACACAGCGGAGAACCATCTTCCTGCAGGGTCTTTGGAAACACACACACTCACCTCCAGCATGCAGCCGTAGTCGGCGAAGCCTTTGAGCTCGTCGGCGATGCACATGCCGAACTGCTTGGTGCCCGTCTCCATGGAGCGGCGGATCATGAGGCGGGTGTAGCGCGGCTCGAACACGTGCAGCGGGCAGGGGATGGTGGGGAAGGCCATGGTGCACACGAACACAGGGACTTCCTGGTTCAGGCTGCAAGAGGACACAGGTGGGTGAGGACTCTCTGTAAAACACTGACCACATTATTATTCTTGCATAATGCTTATTTTTCAACATCCATGTGCAATATTATTTTATTACCATTGCAAATATTACTCTTTATACCATGTTCAATATTTATATATGCATGTATTTGAGAAAATGTATCGCTACAATAACATGAACCGTTAAGTCTTTCCTGTGACTAGTTTAATCAAATGTATGTGTGTGTGTGTGTGTGTGAAACTGACTTTGAGAGCTCCTTCCTCTCCTCTTCATGGATTGTCTTCCTGTCAGCCAGCTCGTCTCCTAGGTAACGCTGCAGCACCTCCTCCATCAGCAGGGTCTTGTTGTAGCCCCTAGTGGCCAAATACTGCAACGACAACATACATCATTAAATGTATTGACCTGGGACTACACGTTCTCATGGATGAATTACTTTTAAAAATTAAAATAAATGGTACACTCTGTCAATTGAATAAAGGGTACATGTATTCAGTACAAATTAGAGCACAACACTATTGATGTGTATCTATGCAATAAAGCAATGAGCGTATTTTGCACAAAGTGTCTTTGCGTATTTGATAACGAGTGTGTTACCTCGGAGAGATTCTCCTTGCACAGAGGGCAGTTGGATTTGTGGTCGAGGCAGCGCTCCAGACATTTGAGGCAGAAGGTGTGACCGCAGGGAGTGGCCACCGGCTCGTAGAACAATCTGGAGACACACGGAGAAATACATCACTAAAGAAACACTGCATCCTCCAACACGGGATGATACAAGTATCAGGGTCAAAGAGTTACTCCTCCTGAGTAAATGCTTGAATTTGTGTGAATACTGTGAGTAAGCGTGTGTGTGTGTTGTGTGTGTGTGTGAGGTGTGAGTGTGTGTGTGGTGTGACTGTGTGGTGTGACTGTGTGTGTGTGCGTGTGTGTGTGAGTGTGTGTGTGAGTGGTGTGACTGTGTGTGGTGTTAGTGTCTGTGTGTGGTGTGTGTGTGTGTGTGTGTGTGTGTGTGTGTGTGTATGTGTATGTGTGTGTGAGTGGTGTGACTGTGTGTGGTGTTAGTGTGTGTGTGTGTGTGTGTGTGTGCTATCTGTGTGTGGTGTGTGGTGGTGTGTGTGTGTGTGGTGTGTGTGTGGTGTGTGACTGTGTGTGTGCACTGTGAGCGAGTGCTGTGCTGTGAGTGTGCTTCTGTGTACGTGTGTGTGTGTGTGTGTGAGGTGTGAGTGTGACTGTGTGTGGTGTTAAGTGTGTTGTGTGCTTCTGTGTGTGTGTGTGTGTGCACGAGATTGTGTGGTGTGAGTGTGTGTGTGCGCACATGTGTGTGTGTGTGTGTGTGTGTGTGTTGTGTGTGTGTAGTCACCTCATGCAGAGTGGACACTCACTGTCTCCGCTGTCCAACAGCTCAGCAGGGACACGTCCGTCCCTCCACCCCACTGAGGACCGTTGAGAGCTGCCCGCTCGTCTGAACACAAACACAACATCAACATACGATGATGGCAGGATTTAAGAACAACATCAACTTAAAACATCAATACAACAAATACATTTGAAAACATTTAAATGTGAATTTGATAAGTTGATCAAGTGTGTGTGTGTGTGTGTGTGTGTGTGTGTGTGTGTGTGTGTGTGTGTGTGTGTGTGTGTGTGTGTGTGTGTGAAAAGGAAACAGCCGTTATCAGACAGTAGATATCTTGCAGGCGAGTTTAGGTTATTTAATATCTACAGGCAACAATAACGCGTATTACGGCTCAATGATGTCGCATCACATGGATTAATTTCTGCTCCGTTTTGTTAAATTCAAGATCAGGCTTTTTCTTTTAAAAGAATCATGCTGTGGTTATTCAAGCATCTTTATGTACACTAATAAGTTACAAACTTTAATGTTTAAAAGATGCTTTGATCATCATTACTTATCCTAAGTCAGTTGTGTTATGGTGCTGAACATTAACTTGAGTATGTAATACGTTACACATCATTCTCATCATGAGACAGGACACCCGGTCCTCACTGTGCAGCTCCTTCAGCGATAGGCTGAAGATCGAGAGATTAAAAGGCTGCATAATTGTTTTTAAAGTGTCGATAGGCGCGTTCACACCGGAGTACTTCTCCCCGTACTTTTCCGTTAGTACCCCTTATTTTGCGGGTCACACCAAAAAGAGTACTTACTAGTGCCGGGAACTTTTACTCCCATTTGTAGTGCCTGCTAGAGAGGTGGGACTATCCTGGGGGGAAACAAGGCGACTGTGGCTGCGAGGGAGTGCGGTCGTCTTTCAACCAGAAGGTCGTGGGTTCGATCCCAGCCCGTGCAGCCAACATGTCGATGTATCCTTGGGCGAGATACTTAACCCTGAGTTGCTCCCGATGGCCAACGGTGTATGCATGTTAGTGCATGTCCTAACATACACTGCTCTGTATGAATGGGTGAACGACATGTCGTATGTAAAGCGCTCTGAGGGGTCGTAAAGACTGGATAAAGCGCTATATAAGTACAGTCCATTTACCATTTAGAAGTACCAATTTCGATTGGCTGGGCGAATTGCAAACCACGCCCCTTAAAACTCGAAAAGTTTTGTTAGGCCGCCATTGTATTTGCTGGCATTAGCATTATTAGCATTATTAGCATTTTGCCCCGCGCACCATCTTCCGGCCGGAGACTTCGGGCAGCAGTATACGCCGTGAAGTTGTTTGCGGCCTGCCAGTAAACCCAAAGCAGAAGAAGAAGAAGAAGTAGCGGCTCATTTGCATAATCTTCCCTCAGGGATTTATTCGGGTGTGAACCACAGACTGTGACCGTGATTGGCTCTTAGTTCCACGGGGGAACGTGCCAGGCACTAAGTGCGGCAAAGTACAAAGAAAGCGGCTATTGGTCGGAAAAGTGGCCCCAAACTGGTTGAGCTCTGCAGGATGACACAGCTTCGTTCCGCTTCAGCCCGATACATGTATAAATACAGTAATTACTCAGTGATTAAAGTAATTACTTGGACAAGTTGTTCTAGTACAATTAATTAAATGTACTTTCGGTTTAATCCTTTAATCCTTTCACCTGGCCATGACTAAATACTGTCAACTAAGAATACAAAAAGTCTTTCACATCTCGTTGTTACTCCTCGTATTTTCTCCTTTGTTTACTTGCTCATGTGCTTCTTCAAAATCTGATATTTCCCACTTTACTCAAGTCAACATAAGGCTGGAAATGAGCTGAAACTTGATTGTATTAAAGCTACTTTAATAATGTAATAATTCTACCCTCTATTGATCATTATATAAAAGGTGCTTTCCAATCGATGAGAGCAGCAAATCATTGAGAAAGTAAGCCGGACACACAAATAATTATAAAAAGACAACAGAGAATAGTGTGTTCACGTGCTATTCAGCGACCAGTGATACTTCCATCAGAGAATAATCTCATTTTGAAATGACACTATTGGCGCATTTCCACTGCAGGGCCTCGACTTGTTAGGCCAGGCTCACTTTATGCTGCGTTTCCATTACAGTTTAGTAGCTGGGGCAGTAACTATAGTAACGCAGTGTAGGCGGAGCCGTGACGTCATCTACAATGCGAACCACAAAACCAACACAGCCGTTAGCTGTTAGCACTCAGAGCTCACAGCTCCTCATATCTGTTCAGAAACTAGACAGAAGTTAAAACAAGTCCAAACCACAGACTGTCTGTGTCATGGAGAACACAGTCGCTGGTTTATTTATGTCTGTAGGCCGTTGTTGTGAGTGTGGACGGTCGGAGCATATACAACGTTAGCTTAGCCAAGCTACATTTAGAAAGCACGCATTTTAAAAGGGTTTTTTCGCCTGCCGTCTGTCTGCAGACTCGTCAAAGCATTAATTCATGGTTTTTACTAACCGGTATCAGTGTGTTGTTACTTCGGCATCATTTTGAAACGTGTATTACAATTAAATCACGGTCAAATATGTTCATCTTGTTGTAGTTGTAGCCCCCTTGCCAGCGATTCTCTCTCTAGTTTAGCATGCTCAGCCCGACTCAGCCCGGTTGTTGGCCCGGAAAGAACCACGATTTCGGAGAGCCAGAAAAACTGAAAAAGTACTCGTTAGCCGGAACGACCCCTCGTGGAAACGCAACCAAAAACGGGCCGGGTTTGGCACGGCACGCTTAAACCGTGCTACGCGCTGCAGTGGAAATGCGCCATTAGATCCTCGTACCGGATCTGAGCAGTTTGGTGGGATGGTTAGTGCCGGCAGAGGGTCCTTCTCCGCTGTGCTTCCTCTTCACGCCACCGGGGGGGGCCGGCAGCGCAGCCAGGACCTCGGCCAGGCTCTTGGTGCTGCCCTCCGGAGGAGAGAGTCTGGAGGACGAGTCGTCCACCGGAGAGCCTTTCGACACACTGAACTCCGAGTCCTGCACACAGGGAGAGAAGAGAGCGACCATTGTGTTATGTTTTATATATATTTGTATTTTTGTATTCTGGATTGCGGGAAACGGTATTTCGATCTCTCCGTCTGTACACAAACTGAAAGATTGACAATAAAGTTGACTTTGAGTTACCTGAGAGGAGGAGCCAGGCTTCTTTGCCTCCGGCCTCAGGGACATCAGTAAGGCGGGCGGTTTGATGAGGCGAGAGGCCACGCCCCCCTGCAGCGGGTGCAGCGGCGTTGGCATGTTTCCATTCTCAAACACAGAAGAGAAACACCTCGCTAAGGACCTGCAGGAGGAGACACACAGAGACAGATGAGCACGAGTAGACACTGATGAGACACGCTGCTCTTGTCCGAACCGCAATCTGTTCTCAATGTCAGAAACTGAAAAATGTTATACCTGTAGGAGCCAAAATGCTGCGGTAGCCTGCGTTATCGTTATATTATCTTCATTATTTGTGAACACCACACACACTTGGTTGTTTCCGCTGAGTGTCCCATGGTGTGGTTAATGGTATTTGGGCACCTGGTGTATGTGGAGGTTTGGTAGCATGGACAATGGGGGTGAGCTTAACTCTGATATCTTTTGTTGACCGTATGATTCTGTTTATATTAATTAAATATCCTTAAAACGTCGAGTTCAGTACAGACGTTATTATTATAACATGAAGGAGTGAAGTTTAGCGTCAGAGCGGCCGCATTCAACGGGAATATAGCCGCCACAATACCTATGGAGGAATATATGAGGACTCTCCCGTTTGGACTCAAGGGGAGCTTCTCTTACCTTCTGCGCCTGCAGTTTGACTTTGGTCCAGTTGGGTTTCAGGGCGACACACATCAGATACTCCTGCAGCGCCTCGTCGTTCCGCCCCGCTTCGCTCAGCGCCGTGGCTTTCAGACTGTGAGCCTGGAACAGATCGATATGGTGAGAAAACTAAAAGACACTGCATGTTGCCGTGTGTCCTCGTCAACAGGTGGTAATTATGCGTTTTGTTTTAATTAATCAGTATCTCTCTTCTTGCATTTTTATTTCAAAAACCCCTTTCAAACCGAATGTCCTTCGATCAGCAACATGTCTGCAGTATGTATGAACATGTATGTATGATTCACTTTCTTGCTTTAGGAACAACCCATGATTTCAAACTAGTATGTAAACGGGTGAACACAAATGTTTCACATGGCGTGTTTTTTACTAGTTTCAAACCATTTTGCTGCAGTAGATTTGTGTCTATAAAAATACCCTATTTCACAACGACTACATGAACAAGTCTAATGCAGAGATGTTTGAAAAACTATCAAACGTTAAATAGAAGCACAGAATATAATCAATGCCTATGTTTTTTCCGTATTTTATAGTATTTTAAAGATCACCTATCGTGCTATTTTTAGGCAATAGCAGAGGTCTCAGATATATAAAATATATAAAAAACATGTCTATGAAGTGTTTTGCTCAAAATACCAAACAGATCACCCATTCTAGCCATGCCTCATATCCCTCTATTTCACTTCCTGTTTCAAAAGTGCTGATTCTGGGGATAAAGCTTTTTAAAAAAAAAAAAGAATTCATAAAATAAAAGGAGGGGTCTGAGCTCATGCGGGACCCGGCAGCTACCGTCTAAACTAAATGCTGCCGTGATGAAACGCCATATCATGGATTATCAAGGATCTGAAACAGTCTGGAGCTCAAAGGCTTTCTCTCTTGCCGGTTACACCACAAGGTGAGTTCCTTTCTACTTCCTGCTTCTTCACACACATGCTCTCCAGTACAGGTTAGCTCTGAGTGCTAGCGATGCTAATGTAAACACCGACCATATTACGTCCAAAACAGTCGGGCATTGTTTCTGATAGGCAGCTTTCTGATTGGGCCGTGGGTCCACATTTCAGATGTTACGTCATATCGGACGCAAATCTGGATCAGCTCCGTTGTTCCCCCGTTTTTAGAGATTTGGGTACGGAGGAAAAGAGAGAGGGGTTTATTTCCTGACGCTGCGTGAGTTCCCCGACTCACCGGGGACACATGTTGATGGATAAAAGACATCAAAAAGAGCATTTTGCATGATAGGTCCCCTTTAAAGTATATTCTGAGCTCTCCTGTTTAGTCTCAATAAATAGGAATGCTTACTAATAAGATAAGAAGTACTTTATTGATCCCAATTAGGGTCATGTTTGTGTTGCAGCAGCATAAAAGACATGGCATTGTACAATACAAATTAGAAAGATTAGAAAAAAAACAAGAAAGTAAAAAATATAAATGGAGCCGATAGTTCTCTGCCAGCCAGAGGTGACGCTTATGAACACAAGATAAATGCATTTATTTGTTATATATTTTGGATGAATTGTATCTTTGCCTCACCTTTGTCCAGTGAGGTTTTATCCGACAGAGGCTGCTGGCGTCCTGCACGGCCAGACTGAAGTTCCTCATCTCCACGTGCAGCTCTGCGCGCTGACACAGCAGCCGGCCTATAGAGGGCGCTGTGCACCACACAGAGAGAGAACACACACACTCCATCAGGTCAGTGACAGGCCTCCAGGGACAGATGGGCTGTTCTGGGCTGCAGAAGTAGGGCAGCAGCCACGTAACGTGTGGCTGGAGGAGCCCTATTTGACTAAAGTGCTGCGTAGTTAGAATGGCGAAATAACATTTAGTCATGTAACAGTCCGAATCTGTAGGAAAACATTCACTGCATGGCCGGGTTTGTGTGCAACATTAGCAAGTACACATTTAGTTCTAATCATAAAAGATAGTGTGTATATCCAATTTGCACTATATTCCCTCGTCTTTCTTAAGAAGATCCAGCATGATAAGAGCCGTATTTCAAGCTTTGACTACGATTAGTTTAAAAGGTACATTTGTAATAATGTATGTATATTTAAATGGCACATTTGTTGAAGACAGTTCAAGGTTGCAAAAAATCAAAAGAAGAGTTTTGACAACACTGCTGTCAGTATTTGTATTATTTTCTAGTCGACATGTTTTAATTACTTTGTTGACATGTTGTCCCATTGTAGGTCAAGCAAACTATAATTGCATTGACTCGTGTTGCTCAGTATTAAAGCCAGTATTGATCAACGAGGTGTTTCTACAGTTGTCTTCCAACTCGCTGAAGGTGATTCACCATAAAAACAAAAGGTCATGGTCATTGCTTCTGGAACTGTGTGGGTAGGGTTGCATATCGTTGACTTTGTTACGATGCCGATACTGATACCACTGAACGATACCGATACTCAACC